>PVKS010009251.1:0-64778 GCA_004027875.1 Aplodontia rufa
CCAACTTTGGCCCAGGCTTGTCCGTGCACTTCTCCCAACAAAGTTCAGTCATCTGGTGCACCAGCTGCTGGAAGCGCTGCTTCTGAGTTTCTACCCCGATGAAATGCTGCAACTGTGGGTCCACTGCACCCAAACCTGCCGCGGAGGAAGACGAGGCTGAATCCATCCCAGCGCGACCACGCGTGCCGAGACGAACTCCAAACCAACTCACCGACCTTCACCGGGCATGATTTATTAGAAGTTCTATGTGCAATAGTTTGTACCTGGTGAGGCCATATGAAGAACCTTGTGGCAATGACCTTCAGGTGACACAGAAGTTGGCCTCTCTGCAGGTTCCCTGCCTCCACGCACACCCTCTGTCCGACCCTGAACAAGCCTAGAAAGGAGGTGAGAGCATCCCTGGGTGGAGGGCAGGCTTCTGACAATTCAGGACAGGGTTGGGACCTGCTGGCCTCAGGTGGGCAGGGGTTGGCAGGTGTGAATGAAGGAGAAGTTCAGCAGCAAAGAACTGAGCTGCCAAAAAGGGTGGGAGGGAAGGGATGGAGTAGGTGTGTGTATAAGGGTGCGAACGGGGCAGGAAGAAACCCCCAAGTGTCTCCCCATTCACAAAATGAGGCAAAGAAAACTCCCTTATAACAAAGAATATCTGAACAGGAAGAATGAAGCTGAGGGTTGCAAGGGACATCCCTCTTTTCTCCCTCCCCAGCAGCCTTCACAGGGCCCAGCAATGTTGCCTTGACAACCACAGCCCCCTTCCAGGTCCCCTTTCTCCTTTAACCCCATCCTGCCTGGATGCCCCCTAGCCAGTAGCACCTCCCTCCTAGCCCAGTCTTCAGGGGTGGGGTACAGGGGACTCTGCTTATCAAGCAACCCTGGGGTTAATGCCCTGGCTGCATCCCAGAACCTCCCCTTCCTGGGGATCAGTTGGAGAGCTCTTTAAGTGGGAGAGAAGGGAGGGTGAACTGATCTTTGAAAGAATTCCTCTGAATGAGCAAGAATGCTATCACTTCTCAAAGATTTCAGGCCCCAACTCTCCCAATCCCTATCCCTTCCTCTGCCCCAGCCCCACTCATCCTAGGAGGTTGAAGCTGTGACCCAGATCATAACCCCACCTCCCACCCTCTTGGTCAGGTAGAGTTTAAGAAACCAGCACTGGGGCAGGGCCTGAAGATATTTAGTTCCCCTCTCCAAGCTTATGGGTGGGGAAACTGAGGTCAAGGAGGAGAAGGGCCTAGCTCAAGAGCACACAGGGGTTCCAGGAAAGCTCTTGTCCTGCCCATACCTGTTTCTGTTCTGAGAGGTGCCTGCCTTCTGCCTCAGGCTCCAGCATACCAGGGGCTGAATAAGGGAGAATAAAGCCAAGCCCTGGTCAGGGAGGCACAAGGAATACTAGAGGAAGAAGTAGGGGACAAGATGGGCGAAGTCTGTCATGAAGTGTCCTTTGACAAAAGGCTTGCAGCCATAGGCAATGGGTTCTAACCCAAGCACAGCCCTCTTTCAGCTGTGTGTCACTCAATGAACCTTCCAGGGTATGCTAAATCTCCCCTCACTTCCTTTCCCATCCCCCATGTAAAAATGGGGTCAACCACACAGCTGGAGGAGGCTACCATGTTGCAGCAGACACAAAGGGTGATCCCTGGCTCCACCTGGCAGATCTGAAGCTCCCTATGATGTCCCAAGCCCCAAATTTCTTGTGTCTGCTGGGCCTGGGGTGCTGCCATGATCACTTGGAGCACCTACTGTAGGAAGAGTCTGTGAGGCGGACCTGTGGACACAGCACCTGAGAGGCAGAACAGAAAGGGCCCCATTCAAGCCAGGCCAAGGCCCACAGAGCTTCTAGGAATTGGAGGAGAGATTGGGAGAGGAAGTAGACCCTGTAAGGTCAGGCAGAGGTGGGAAAGACAGCAGGCCGGGGAGGGCAAAGGACAACATTTGCTCCCCGTACCTCTCCCACCTGATTCCTGCCTCCCTGAGCTGTTGATATACCCCTAAAGTCCTAGAGGCCTGGCCACAGTGGGGTCCCTTATTTCCCCAGGACACAGTCCAGGAGTCAGATGTGGGAAAGGGGTCTCCTGCTGGGACTGGAGCCAGGAACTTTGCCAGGGTTATTCTGGTCCTTGCTCTACTCTGAGGGGCCTCCCTTATTACCATGTTGCAGATGAGGAAACTAAGGCTCAGAAAAGTAAAATGACCTGCTCATTGTTACCTAGCTTTCTTCTTCTTCTGTTAGAGGCACTCCCAGAAGCTCTTCTGGGCTTGGACACTGCCTGAGACTCTTGCAGTGATGACAGCTTGGGATGCCTTTCCTGAGGAACAACCCTCTGGTAGAAGGTTCCAGAGCATCCGACAGGTGAGGGATGCTGGGAGGTGCAGGCCCACCTCATCCCACATGGGTGCTCTCTCACACTCTCTGGCCAGTCCTCCCTTTTTAGTCTGCCCCATCGTTAGTTGGCTTTCCATATTCTCAGGCACTCTCTCACCAACCATCCCCTGATGAAAAGGCTCATGTGCAGCTTCTCCTAGCACCTGGGTGACCTTGAGCAGGTATTTAACCCCAAAGGCTTAGCTTCCTCATCTGTAAGATGGCAATCGGGAACTACTTGCTGGGTTGTGATGGGGTCCCCAGACTTGTTGACCTACTGGCCCAGGATCACTGCTCCGTCACCCGCTTTCCCAGATGCTCTGGTTAATTCCTGGGCTACCCTCCTGCTCCAGTGCCTGCTTGCTGCTTTGGTCCTTGTTTCTGAATAGCTCACAAGGGCCCTACATTAGTAGTCAGATGGTCCAGGGCATCTCATCCCACCCAGTAGCTTTCCTGGGATAAAGTATGAATTAGGCAGAAGGTCAGGCAGGTGAAAAAGGTCCTTCTCTGCCTGCCAAGTCGTCCTTGGTGGGCAGAAGTTGCCTACTCTCATGGTGTGCTCCTTGCAGTGGGGAGGAGATGACAAGAGGATGACCCTGTTCACTGTAGGCAGAGTCACTTGGAGCAGGGCCAGATGAGGTTGGGCTGAGAAGCAGCTTCTGAGAGGTGGCAGTGAGGGGCAAGTGGGGACCCCCACTCCTAACAATGCACACCAGCACCTGGAGCTGGCCAGTGGGTGAGAGTCTGCAGACCTGGCTCTGCCTGTCTCAGTTCCTGCTGCCCGCCTGGCACGGAGCCCTCGCAGCACTGCTTTTAATCGATCACTTTCCGCCAGCAGGTCCTGGAGGCCCGGAGGCGGCTTCCCCTTGACTTGAATCTCCTGGAGGATTCAGCTTGGCTAAAAATAGCTTGAATTACTGCACTCCCACCCTAGCACAGAGGAGGGGCCTGGGGGTGCGGGGGTGCTGGAGGGAACGTGGCAGCAGCCAGGAACGGGGTTCCCTGAGAGGAAATGGAGAAGAGTGAGTGTTGGCAGGTTCGAAGGGGTGCATTTCTCGCTAGGCTCCAGGCCTGCCCTCTGGGGATCATGCTTCTAGAGCAGTTCTTTGGAGGGGGGCTTAGCCCTGAACCCTGCTCTTGCATTATTGAGGGTGACAAGCCTGGCTGGGGTGTGGCAGGGGGGCTTCTTCCAGCACAGTCTGTGTGCACATTCCAGGCAGGAAACCAGCCCCCTGCATTCCCTCCTGCCCAATGCCCTTGAATACAGGCCTATCAGGCATCAGGCAGAGTCATGACATCTGGGCTCATGCCCCTTTCCTTGTGTGTGACACTGAGTCCAACTGCCTCATCTGAACACTGGGTACAATTATAAAACCAAGTATTTGACTCCAGGGCCTGGAGGATCACTTGAGTAGGATGCATGGATATAGATCCTGCATGAAAAGTTGTTGGCAACTACACCCCAACTCAGGTCTCCCCCACCCCCACCCAGGGTTGGCTCAGGTCATTGAAGCTGCACTCTGGGGCATCAGTGGGCTTGGGAAGTGGCTGTGCATGCAAGGGGTTGGGAGAAGAGAAGGGAGTATGAACCTGCTTGGATGGGAGCAAGACCAGGGATAAAAATAAGGACAATAACCCCCATCCCCAACCTCAAGAATATTTTTAGCAGCACTATTCCTAAGGTTAAAGTTGGAATACTACAAATATCTAGTGACAGGAGAATTGAGAAATCAACTGAAGCTTCAGTAGCCACATGGGGTGAATCCATAATGTGGAGCAAAGAAAGCAAATTACAGGAAACTACATTCAGTTCAAAGCACCATTGTGAAACCATAGCGTTATAAGGATTCGTATTATGCATCGTCCCTTACAGATGTTCTTCCTATTAATCACATTGTATTTAAACAGATAAACATAGTTAATTGACCTCACTTCTCCCAGAATAAAATCCTACTGACGTGAGTGGGTTCTGCGAGCTGAGCTCCTCTCATTCATATTCCATCTCAATCACCCAGGAGCCCCAACTCCAGATCTCTGTCCCTACCCTCCAGTGTCCCATCCCAGCCAAATGTCCCACAAAGTCATTCTCTCACTCCTCAGCAGGTAAGGGTCAAATACATCTTGGAGTGCCAGGTTGGTAAATGGGAGGGAGTTTCCTACCTCTGGGAAGGCCAGAGCAAGTTGGGGAGATAAAACAATGGGAAAAAGTGCAGGGTCTAGCAAAGTTCCCTCCTCTGATCTACGGTTTTTTAACTATTAGAGTGAAAAATGCAGAAGATGGGAGTAACTGTTCTTCTCTGTCTCAACGGTTCATCCGCACTGTGGGACTCACTCTATCTACTGTCCATCTGTCCATCCAGCCATCAAGCCATCCACCCGTTCACTTATCCATACATCTATACAACTAACTCTCTGCCTATCTGTGATAGGCAGAATAATAGCCCTTAAAAGATATCTAATTCCCAGAACCTGTCATTATGTTACTTAACATGGCAAAGCGGGATTAAGGTACCAGATGGAATTTAAGTTGCTAAATATCTGCAGTTAAAATAAGGAGATTATCTTGGGTTATCTGAGTAGGCCCAATGTAATCACAAGGGTTCTCAAGAGACGAGGGAATCAGAAGAGAAAGCCGGAGAGATGGCAGTGTGAAAAGGATTTGGCCAGACATTGCTGACTCTGAAAATAGAGGAAGGGGGTCATGAGACAAGGAAAATGGGAAGCCTTTAAAAAACTGGAAAGACAGGGAAGTAAATGCTGCCTTTAAGCCTCCACAATGCAACCCTGCTGACACTTTGATTTTAGCCCAGGGAGACCTCTTTTGAATAAATTTGATTATTCAAGACACTAGATTTGTGGTAATCTCTTACAGCAGCTGTAGGAAACAAATATGCCACCTAACCAACCATCCAACCCATCCATGCATCTTTTCTAAAATTTTTATTTTTTTTTTAAAGAGAGAAGAGAGAGAGGGAGAAAGAATCAATTTTATTTAGTTTTTCATTTGGTTTTCATTGCTCTGACATTTAATTGTACAGGTGGTGCTGGTGTTTGAACCCAGGTCCTTACACATGGAAGGCAAGTGCCGTAACCACTGAGTCACTACTCCAACCCTTCATTCATGCACATTATAAATATTCAGAGTTTCTCCTTTGTGTCAGCCACCAAGCTGTGCAAGAGGACAGTGGCCACCTTCCTGGAGCTCCTGATCAGTGAGAGAGGCAAATACAGAAATTCAATTTAGGATCCTCAGTACTACAATAGTGGTACACTAGGCATTTGGGAAGGATTATGGGAGGATCTATAACTTATTGGCTCTTGGTGGCAGGAAAAAGACAGGAAGTATTGCACGACAATTGTGTCTCTATAGCTAATCCCTTTTTGTTTTTTGTTTTGTTTGTTTGCTTTTTAAAGAGAGAGGGACAGTGAGAGAGACAGAGAAAGAGAGAAACAACTTTATTTAGTTTTTTCACATGGCCTTAGTTGCTCCAACACTTAGTTGTGTACATGGTGCTGGGGTTTGAACCCAGGTCCTTGTGCTTGCCAGGCAAGTGCGGAAACTGCTGAGCCACCACTCCAGCCCCAAGCTAATCCCTTTTTGGAGGGCTTCCCTCTGGGGGCTATTGTCACTTATTGCCTCTAATTTCAGCCCAGGGAAACCTAGAACTCTTATCCCTGTCCCAGGACTAGGCAAGGGACCAGGGCCAGTCAGGATAGTCCTCCTATAATGACTTCTACCTCCTGCCCAGTGGCCCACTGCACTGCCTTGCTGCAAAGCCTGTAGTCCCCAGTCCATCTGCTAACAATAACCATGCCTCCCTCCCCCATTGTTGGTAGAAGTGAGAAGCACCTACTCAAGGTCATGAAGAGCCCAGCTGAAGGCATGTGTGATCACAGGCAAGGGACTGCCACTCTCCGAGTCTTCATGTCCTCATCTGTGGAATGGTTATGACAGTACCTTATGACAGAGAACTACCATTGAAGACCACCCTGCTCAGGCCTTGCTACACACAACCCCTCTGACATCATTGACTGGGAAATGCAAGATTGTTGTATTTTGCGGAGTGTAAAGTGACACATGGTCATCGTGTGTGGGGTGAGGTTCCTGGCACTTAGCCTCTCTCCTCAGGAAAGGACCAATTTGTAATACTGTCTCTCAGGTGCAGACCTTGACTTACCAAGTTATAGCTCCACAGAACCTGTTCTCAGGACGGCTGGCAGTCCATTAGCCCCAGAACTGCCCAGAACTTTGTGGGCCCTGGGCACAGTCCCACCAGGCCCAGATCATGTTACAGTCTTCCAGGAATAGCCTGTACCTTGGTGTGGCTCTGAGAAAGAGCCAAGGAGGTGTTGCCCATCCTGGCCCAACCTCCTCATAAGCAGAACGTGTGTCTGACCATGTCCAGTGGAGATTTCAGGTCAAGAGTGTGGCCCAGGATAGCTTCCTGGGCAGCTGGCTCTGGACTGGGGGTCGGGAGGAGAGGGAAGGTTTAACACTGAGAAGGAACAGCAAAAGGGCTCAGGGTGGATCTGATTACCTAGGGCACATTGAGCAGGGTCTTTCCCAGCTCCTTGCAGGGCCAGCCCTCATGAGGGTCACCCAGGCACACTACTTTGGGGACCTTCTTAGCCAGCCTTCACTAGCTATAAATGGCACCCCTCTTCATCCAGCTGAGATCCCAGATTTCAGCTATCTGGGCCCTGTTGACCTGGGCCACCCCAAACCAGGGGTCAGTGTGGCCTTGATGCTACACTGTATGCCAGGGGATCTGGGTGGCAGTCCTGGTCCTGCCATTGCCCTCAGAACGTCACTTTACTTCTCTAGACCTCTGTTTCTCCTAGAATATGGGGCAGTTTGCAGTAGCTACCATTTTTGGGTACTTAACAATACCTGGGGACTGTGCCCAGAGATTTTTGCATTTAATCTCATTATTCACATGATTCTAGTTGAGTAAATTGAGGCTTCAAGACCAGGCTACTAGCAGATACAAAGTTAGTGATTGACAGAGGCAGATTGTACCCAGGTCTGGCTAATTCAACACTGGTGCAGGGAGAAAGTGGAAGCCAAGCTGCGAAGGGTGCCTGTAGGCTCTGAGACCATTTAGTTCTTTGTCTCTATCACCCCTTCTTCTCCTCCCTGGGTCTTGGGGTTCATGAGATGTGAAAGAATTCCTCTCTTATCCCCTTGGCCTCCACTGCCCTGTTCCCAGCTGCGTTCCTTGCCAGCTCTGGACCCTGGAGTTGACATCACATGGAAAAATTCCGCTGGCCCAGGCAATGTCTTTCTCCTTCAGCTGTGTACCACCTTCCTAGTCTGACAGGCAGCAGGTACAATGACTCAAGCCTTCCTGGGACCTGGTGATCCAGCTTGACCAGTGGCAAACAAGAGTGGGACCACAGATCAGGGGTGTTCACTGTACAAAAAGAGGATTCTGGATGACTGATCAGGCTGGGCACAGAATAAGGCACACATGGGAGCCCAGGACCTGGATTAAAATCTTACGTCTGCTCCAACTGGCTTGGACAAGTCACTCATCTACCCATCCATCCACCCATCCACCCACCCACTATCCATGTAATACATATTTATTTACAGGGTACTTTCTGTGTGTCAGATCCTGGACCAGCCACCACAAGGGCAAGACAAGGAGCAGGGCACAGTCTGCTCTACTGAGTAATGATTATGCAGTGCAACTGTGCCCAGAGGCAGCCAGGCAGTTGGGCACCAGGTTGGGTGCATATGTGTGCACACATGTGTGCATGTGTCACAGGATTCTGACTCTTTGGGGACCAGTTGGCAGAAGCCTAGAGGCCCCACATTCCTGCAGTGATCATGACCCGGCAAAGTAATGTGTTTGGCAGGAAATACCAGGTCCCTATGGCTATTGGGGCTGTAGAGCATTGGGAAATGACACAAGTGATTGTCAGCAAGCCCAGACCAGTGGAAAGGGGTGGAGAGGAAGAGGATTCAGCAGCTGTGTCCCACAGACTCTTCTCAGTTTCTGGCCTTGGCTGCACTGAGTCTCAGGATCCCCAGCTGCATAAAGGAAACTCACAAAGCCCATTTCTCAGAAGGAGGCTGAGCCTCCAGAGGGCCTCCCTGAAGCTGGACCCAGGCACAAGGGATCAGCATGACCTCTGGCACCTCCAATATGCTCACATTCATCTTCCGAGAGCAGTCTCACCTCCTTCCTGCCTCTGTCCTACTCTGTTGCAGTGGCATCATCTTTAGATCCTGTGGTACTAGGAGCTCAATGAGAGACCAGAGTAGATGCCTCTGTGAGGCCTTCTCCAGACAGCAGGCTGAGAGGCCTCAATTTAGCCTCTTGACCTCTCTGGGCTGGAAGTACCTTTCTGAGCAGCCACCACCAATGGATCTCCAGCCCTCCAGAGAAACAGTGGAAGGAACTTCACTCCCAGAACAGAACCAGCAAAGGAAATAGGTAAGAAGAAGGGTGGACTAGGTACTTCCTTTAAGCTGGTTCTCATGAGAGGAAGCCCAAATGCCCCCAAATTGGATCTCTCCTTCAAGCCCCAACTATCCAAGCAGTGGCTCTCAGTTTGTTCAGGGTGAGGGAGAGGGCTCTGCCCAAACCCATGGATCCTTTGTCTAGACTCTGCAATCCACCCCAACTGCCTAGCTCATCCTCCTGGGACAGGGCCCCTCTGGTTGTCTCTGGCCAGTTGCCTGGTGCGCCATAGATGTGTGTGAGGGTCACTGTGCTTTTTCACCTGTGCTTTCTGCAGAGGAGAATCCACCTGCAGACCCTCACACATGCTGTTCCCTCTGCCTTGAACTGCACCATGACCTGGCTAGGCCTAAAGGTCACTGTTGCTAGGCAGTTTTCTGGGATCCCCATCCCTGCAGCCAAGGTAGGCCCCTCTCTCCACACCTCCCAGAGCACCACAGGCTGCACACTGGTGGTGCTTTTTCCAGTCCATCTCCCTTTCTAGTGGGAGGGCTCCCGAGGGGTAGGTTCAAGTACCCCAGCATCCCTTTGGGTGCATTAGAGCCCTCAGGGGAGCTGTCAATCTCTCTGCCATTCCTACTCCTGAAGAGTCTGGTATCTTTACCTGGAGGAGCCAGGCAGAGGGAGGTGTCAGCCATTCCCCCACCCACACCTCTTGAAACTCCTTTTCTGGGTATTTCCCCTCCTCCAGCAGCCCGCACACTTCCCTGAAGGCTGCCAGTGCTTTAGGCATCCTTTGCTTCTGTTCCAGAGCTGCCTTCACCAGGAGAAACAGTAGACCGGTAGAGTCCAGGTCTGGGAAAGGGATCTGAGGGTTGGGGGCTACAGAAGAGGATCCCTAAAAGATGAACTGCACCCCAAATCTCTGTCTCAAGCCTGTGATGGAGGCAGGAGGTGGGGGATGAGGGAGATGGCAGGGGCTAGTCCTCCGTCCAAATCCAGGTCACTCCCAGCCTGCTCAGCAGCCGCTCAGTAATTAGGGGCCAGCAGGACGTGGGCAGGCGGGTGGCAGGAAGCCTAATTGTCTGATTTTTCAGGTAATTAACGGGTGGCTGTCTGGCCAGTCCCCATGAGGCCCAGCATCCGCCACCCCATCCCCTGGGTAGCCCTAGCTGCCTAATGAGGCCAATTAAAGAGTGGTGCCCGGGCCCTCATTAGCCACCTGGAAAGGTCACACAAGATTGGCACGAGGGGGCCAGAATCCACCAGCCATGCCAGAGGCTGGGCCACTTCTTGAAAATTGGGGTGCAGGATGTGTGGGCTACAGGTCTTTGCTGTTGCCCATTAAGCAGAAGCCCATCTGACAGCTGAAATCTGACTCCTCACCTCTCCTCTCAGATGGCAGCCTTAGGTCAAACCCTCCCCCTGCTACCTCCCAGTTGTGTGGCCTTGGGTATGTCATTTCCCTGTCTGGCCCACGGTTTCCTGGATCAGAGACAGTGGATATAACACCCTGGTTGCACAGCAGGTGCCACCCACTTGGGTGAGTGCTCACCTTCTTCCCATGGGGCCAATTCCTCACTCACTTGTGAGGACAGAGAGACCAGAGGACTGAGGGCCTGAGCTTACCAGTGTGACAAGAGCCCACTCTGCACTTCCCAGAAGGTCAAGGACAGCAAGATCACCTCCCTCGGATTCATACCAAGAATTTTCCCAGGCTGGACCTTCAGGGCATCTAAGCTGGTAGAGGAGGGGAAAAAATGAGGAGTTCACAATCATGGTGGAGGCTGAGAGCCCTCCCTATCCCTGGATGCTGCAGGACACCCAGAGAAAGAGCCCAGAGCACCCACGCTGCTGTGTGAGGCAGGAGTATGCTTTTCTTGGTTGATTATACATACCATTCTTGGCCCCGCAAATCAGAGGAGCGTTGCACCCTGGGATGCTGAGTTTTTGGGGCTTCTGTGGCTTCTCTGTTTTAAGAATTCTGTGACCTAATTCCATGCTGACAAATTCCATGCTTTTCCAGCTCCTGTAAGCATCAGCTAACACTGATTTTGGTCCTGCTGCTGGCCTAGAATCTAAGTCAAAGTTTCCTGTGTCCCTCAGGAGCCCTTGAGTGGAATCCTCGGCTCAGAAAGTCAGGATCACTGCTTCAGGCAGGGGTGGCTTGGAGTCCTGACCACACAACCAGGGCAGATCCACTTCCATCCCAGATACAATATTAGCAGCTTCCCCTTTGTGAGCTCTTGCTGCATGCCAGGCATGCTCAGGGACTCTGCCTCCACAATTGCATCTTGTCCTTGCAAACTGCCGAGAAGAATCACAGTCCCAGTTTACACATGAGGTTGCTGAGTCTAGAGGCTCAGTAGCTTGCCTTAGGTCTTGTGTAGGAAGAAGACCTGGGACTCAGAACCAGTTCCCACTCTGAGCCATCAGGAATATGGACACTTCAGCTAGAAAGAAAACTAGGTGTGTGTGTATGTGTATGTGTGTGTGCATGTGCCTGTGTGTGTGAGCATGAGAGTGTGTGTGTGTGCATGTGTGATTTATCTCAATTTGTTTCCTCCAGGTTGGTGTGTGGATGCCTCCTCTCTACCTCAGGGGAGCATGGTCCCAGTCCCAGTCCCAGGTCACCCATGGGCCCCTGCCTCCCATCACATGATGTCTGTATCTTAAAGGGTTTATCTGCCTGTTTTCCTCTCCTCTGTTATGGAATCTGCTTGATTGTTCGTCCAAACCAATAAGATCCAGTCCAGAAATAGTATATGTTTCCTGCCCCAACTTATCAAGGTCACAAATCACCTGGTGTGATGTGCTCCCTGTGTTGCCTGGCTTCAAGTTCTCAGGGTAAGGAAGCTCTGAGGAGCACACTGGGCCTCCTCCAGTTTGAGAAACTTAGGGCTGGGGAGTTGGGCAAGTACAGGATGGAAGCTCAGGAAGGGAAGCAAAACCTAGTCTCCCCAGGCTGTTGCTCTTCCCTGGGTGAAAGTAAGAGGTCAGTGGCCCAGATTCCATCTGACCGCCAAGCTGAGACTTAAACTGGAGTTTAAGATCCGAGATCAAATGTTTAGACTCCAGTTGGGCATAGTGGCACATGCCTGTATTATCCCAGAGGCTCAGGAGACTAGGGCAGGAGGATCACAAGTTCAAAGCCAGCTTCAGCAACTTAGCAGAGCCCTAAGCAATTTAGCAAGATCCTGTCTCAAAATAAAAAATAAAAAAGGGGATGTGGCTCTGTGCTTAAGTGCTGCTGGGTTCAATCCCTGGTATCCACACCTACCTCTACCCAAAAATGTTTAGACTCCAGTCTTGCCTAGGAGTCAAGTCCAGACTGGGCATGAAGTCAGAAGTCAGAGGGTAGAGGGCATTACTGAAATCTGGTGAGGATGGAGGTCCAAGCTCAAACTGGGTCAGGAATCAGACTGATGTAAGGTCAAAGGACAAAAGTCAAGATTGCCCTTATCTTGAAGGCCACTACTGATTGACAAGGAGGCCCCAGAGACCCTGAAGTCGTTATATTTCCTAGAAATGATTCTGTAGGATCCAGAACAGAGAGCTGCTGCAATAAGCAAGACAGAGCTTTTGGGGATGGGGATTTAGCTCAGTGGCAGAGCGCTTGCCTAGGACACACAAGGCCCCGAGTTTGGTCCTCAGCCCTGAAAAAAAAAAAAAAATAAGACAGAGCTTTTGAGGATTGAGTATGACTATGAAAGGCGCTGGGACTGGGTCTAGTCCTTAGGGCTCCAGACCCTTGGTATGCCCTCCCCCCAGGCCTCAGTTGCCGGTCTCTGAACTGTGGGGAAACAGCACCCACCTGCATACCAGCCATGCTCACTTGGTGTTGCCAATTTCTATCATTGAAATTGTGGGTGGGGCAGGTGAGCTCAGAGAATGAGGACAAGTGCTCCAGGCAGCTGTGGATTTGAGTCCCTTTTCTACCTCCATGGCGTGGGCCTCAGCGGAAACACTATGCCAAGTTTCTACGTCCCTAGTCACAGCCCAGGGCCCCATCCCTTCCCAACCTGCCCAAGATCTGGCACCACCTGTCCAGGCCTGAATTGACCCACTTTGCTCTAGGCACTTTTTTCAGGCCCCCATTTCTCTCTACCTCTTTTCCCAGCTAGTCCCAGCATGGACAGATATCTGGGGACAAGGCCACATGGCAACAGTGGAGGAGCCAGGATGGAGTAGGCAAGCAGGAATGAGGAGCCACAGGCAAAGAAGAAGGGTACAAGGGAGGAGCCTTATCACAGGCTTCTCTGTTCTCATCTCCCACGGGGCCTGGTCACAGAGCAGCCTCAGGCCACCAACCCACCAGGGCCCTGCCCCAAGAGCTCTCCCTCTCCCTAGGAGACCACAGGAAGATTCAACTAAGGGGGCACCCAGGCCTTTGTGAAGGGGGTGCTGACAGGTGAGAGAGTCTCTGGGGGATAGGAACAGTAGAGGTTAGGGCCAGCAAGGGAGATGGAGATAAGAGGGCTGCCCTGGCTGCCCAGGATGTGAGGCCTCCAGTTTGGCTCTGAGAGTCCCCGTCACCTCCTCCAACTGAGCTATTAATACCCGCCACGACCCACGCACCCTTCTTGGGAGGACGCCGAGTTCCCAAGGGGCTAAAAACAGTCTGGGATGGGGGTGGCCCACCCTCCTCCCTCTCTTCTTGTTGGAGGAGCTGGGGCCAAAGGCCAGGCTGGCCTGGAAAAGGACCAGGCCAGAATGTAAGTGCAGAGGGTAGCTGAGCCCTGGAGAGGCCTCTGGTTTCCATACCAGCTTAGGAAAGCACCCAGCCAGTACAATCCCCATTGCTCAGAGGCCCTGGAAGGAGGGAGCTTGTTGGTTTTCCCTCCCAAGAAGAGAGCCCCCCTGGGGTTTCCTGGATCCTCACCCCTTTCCAGACTGTCTCTTCTTCATATCTGTTGCTCTTCCCCAGGGTGCAATGGGGTGGGTGCTGGAGGCTGAGGGGTGCTTCTCTCTGCCAGGAAGGGCCCAGAGTAGGAAAAGGCAGCTCCAGGGGAAGGTTCAGAACCTCTGGTGGGAGCTGGGCTGGTCTAAAACAGAGTCATTCATGTGTCAGGTGTGAAATCTTGTTTATTCACAGTGCTCTCTAAGGAAGGAATTACAGGCAGCCCCATTTTATAGATAAAGAAATTGAGGTCAGTCATCTCCCCGGAACTTGACAGAATGGACAGAAACCCCATCCTCCTGTGTTGTCTTCTTTTATGACTTATTACCAAAGGTTTCCTGGTTTGTTTGGGGGGCCCATGAGATGTGTTTCAATCAAAATACCCTGGTTACCACAGCATCTCAGGCCCAGAGACTGCTCAGTCCACCTGTGAGGAGACTTTGCAGGCCCCTGTCCCTACACTGGCTAAACCCCTGCTCTGGAATGGGCAGCTCCTTCTTTGCTCGTTCTTGGGACTCACTGGCACTTTCCTGGGGCCTGGTCTTCTGGGCTCAAGGCCACTCAAAGCCACCTGCTCCCTGCTGCATCCCCCTCCTTTCTCATAACAGATGGTCCTGGGTCCAGACACAGACCCCAGAAGACTGCAGACTTGGCCAGGAGATTCCAGACAAGAAAGTGGCTGAGAGGCCCCCTGCGCCGGAAATCCCAACAGCTGCTTGGCTAGCAGGTCCCGGGCACCCAGCCCTGACCCAGGGCAGGCGGTGGCTGTGTCAGGTGTCCAGAGAAGTTGGGGGAGGCAATGGCTGGAGCCAGAGGCATGCTGCCTGTGGTTAGGGAGGCTGTCAACACCTCCAGGGCTGCCAAGGCAGAGCCTGGCTGGGGGTTGGGGGGAGGGCAGGCCCTGTCCTGAGGGGCCTGGGGAAAGGCTAAAGGAAACTGTCCTGCCTGCCTAAGGAGCCTGAGGAAAGGACAGACCTCTTTCTAGCCCTGGGGAGCAGGTAGAGAGGTCATATTTCCTAGTGGCTGGTAAAGAATGGGGTGAGGAGGTGTTTCCCCCAGTGCACTTTGCCGTTCAGGAAATGAGGTGGCCTAACTCTGCCTGGATTTTCCTCAGTCTTTGCATTGGTCCTCTTCTCTACATTAGGGAGGGGGGAAGGTTGGCCAGCCTCAGAGACTGGGCTGGGAGGAGACTCTCCCAGGATGGGCCCAAGATTCCTGCCTGCTGTCTCCTACCTGCTCCCTTGCCCCATCCACCCTTAGCTTTCCTAAGGCCCCAAGGTCTGAGTGCTCACTTGCTCAGGGTCTACTCCCCAGGCAGTCTTCCTAGATTATAATGGCAGAGAGGTACCATGATCCAAACCCAGGGTTTTTCCTGGAGTGCCCATGTCTGCCCTGACTCCTTGAAGTCTCCACCAAAGGGACCTGATCCTGTGAAAATTTCAGGCTTATATCTTGCTTCTTCTACTGCCCTCTTATGCTCCCTCCCTCCTGGGCACTGTCCTAGACCCCCAGCCCCTGATCCTTTGGCAGAACTACCTGGCTGCCAGGTTGGGCCTGGGCCCCCTTCCCATCTCAGCTGTCGCTGCAGCTCATTCTGGGATTCCAACTGCCCTCTTTGCTCAGTTTCTCCATTGTGTCTCTGTCATGTTTCTCAGGGTTTTATCTTTACCCCTTGGTCTTGGACTCAGACCAGGCTATCTCTGCTTCAGGCTCCCTCTCTGGCCCCCTCTCTCTCCAGGGGGTTCTCTGTGCCTCCCTGTCACCTCTCTAGCTCTGTCTGGCTCTCTCTGATCCAGTCTCAGATTGTCCCTGTCTGTTGTTCTGGGACCCTCCCTCCTGGCCAGGTCACCTGCTCAGCTATCTGCTCTAACTTCTGCCCAGTGGAAAGAGCTCAGGAGACAGTTGTAGTCTCAGGTCTGGTCCTCTAGTCCTGCCAGAATTCCCAGAAGGCAGGTAAGGGAGAAACAGGACAGAGGGCCATGTGCTTGCTTGTCCTTTAGAGGGCTTAAAATGGCCATGGGCCTCTCTCTGCTCAGGTCATTGATGGTTGGGTGACCCTGGATGACTTTCTGAGCCTCAGTTTCTTCTTCTACAGATTGGGGCCTATATTTGGGTCCACTTTGGCAGGTGTCAGAGGATTAAATGTCCATGCACATGATAGGCATTTGACTCTGTACCCAGCACATAGTAGTTCTCTACAGAGTCCCTCCACTGCTTCTACTGTTGCTGCTATTCTCCAGGTTTCCAGAGCTATGATGGGTTGCATGGGGGCTGGGATGAGCTTCTGCTGCTTGTCCCCATGTGCCACCTATCCCAGGTTGGTCCTTCCCTGGCTGGTCAGTAGACCCCCCACACCTGGGTCCTGCCTGTCCTCAGAGTCAGTCTGAATTGTCCACAGCAGTGCTCACCAAATTAATTACCATTGCCTTGGGGATATACTTTTTTAAAAGAAGACATTTTTCCAGGGGGAAAAACACGGAGTAGCTATAATTAGTCAGGAAGAGGAAAGAAGAACAGAGTGTGTGAATCACCAGCCCCAGCGACAGACAGAGCTGAGCTGAAGTTTCAGAACTGCTGGGGTGTGGGTGAGTTGGAGAGTGTGGCATGGGGATGGTGTGCTGTCCTCAAGCTAGTTGATGTCCTTGAATACTGGGCATAGGATGGGCATCTTTAGCCGTCACCCTGAAGTCTTTCACCCCACCCCTTCCGAGACTCTGTCACCCGACACCCCGTCAGGCCACAGCTCTCAATTTTTCTGCTCCTGCATGCTCTGACCTTCCCCAGGGTTCCTGCCCAACTCAATCCTTGCTGACATGTACCTGGGCAGGAAGACTTGCAGCTTGGATAAAGAGGGAGAAACCGTGGAAAATTTGAACTGCCAGGGATTTGAAGACTATCTAGCTTCAGTCCGCATTCATTTGTTCACTTATTCACCAAACACTGAGTTAGTACTGTGTGCTTGGCCCACAGACAAGAAAACTGAACTCCAGGAAAGTGCCAGGCTTAGTCCAAGTCCACACAGCTGTAAGCGGAGGAGCCTTTCTGCCTGTCCATTATCATGGCTCTGCCAAGTCAGACCCTGGGCAGGGATCTGAGCCATCAAGTGACCAAAACCAGGCCTCACTCTCACTGAGCCCATGTCCAGATGGGGATACAACCAGCCACCTGCAAGGCAGAGAATAGGAGGCAGCTCTTGAATTAGTCTGGTGGTCACAGAGGACTTCATGGAGAGGAGGTGAAAGGTGTCCAAAGGCTGGAACAATGTGACAGCAGTCTTACTGCTGACAGAGACATGAAGTTACTTCATGTCTTTTAGCACTCTTACTTGCTAAAAAGTAAGAGTTCTTGGGTCAGGTCATTAAAATGACCAATTCCCTGTGATTCTCCTAAGCAGCTACAGGGCACAAGTTGCTGGCTGGACTACCTTGGGATAATGCTGACATGTGACCTCGTTCCTTGGAGACCCTCTGCTGGTTGTTTTTGATGTCTGAAGCCCACGGTCCCAGGTTAGTCTCTGTCTGGACAGTCAGTGGCCGAGGAAGCTGCAACCCAGGCTTCTCCCTCCTTCCCTCTTCCTAGCTGAGCACTGGCTGTCCAACTCTTTCGGGGTCCCACTTCAGATCTCAGGGACTAGCATGGCCTATGACTGAGAGCAGAGGTTCTAAGTCCCCGGGGAGGGGATGCTTCCTCCTCTGGAAGAATATGGCATCACTTAGCATATAGAGCACTCCTTCCTAACCCCAGACCAAATTAGCTTTCCAAATTACAGGCTGTATTTCCTCCAAATTGGAGATTGGGTGGGAGAACAGAGGCTCAGCTCTGCTTCCTGCTTCCTGTTCACAAAGGGCCCTCAGCTGGCCCATTCCCAAGTAAAAGGATCACATTAGAAAAGAATTCTAAACACACACTTCTCCGTCCCATCTGTGCAGGGATCACTAGGTCCCAGGCCCCAGACGAGCATCCACAGCCCAGCAAACCTGTGCCCTTCTGGGGCTTCGTAATGAGCTTGGAACCAAGAGGTTCAGTCAAGGTCACCCCTGAGTTTCAAGGTAATTTTAGGGTCATTCATTCATTTATTCAACAAACACTTCCTGGGTACATTCTCTGTGCCTGGAACTGTGCTGGACCCTGAGACACTGTGTAGCAATGGAGGTGACCGTCATGTGGCCAGGCAGGCATAGGGCAGAATGAGCAGGCTTAGGCTGGAGGTGAATAAGTGGCTATGGGAGCTCCGGGTGAGGCTAGGAAAACTTCCTAGAGAAAGAGGCAAATATACCTAGACCCAAAGAATGTCCTTTTGTTTCATACTTTTAATGAGGTAAAGAAGTGGGAAGAGAGAAAAGAGTATAAAGTACAAATCCTAGGCACAGTGAGTGAAGGAGTGGGTATCAAGAAGTGGAGGGGCTGAAGCGGTGGCCCAGCAGTTAAGGTGCTTGCCTGGCATGATGGAGGACCTGGGTTTGAACCCTAGCACCATGTACACAACGAAATGTTGGAGCAACCAAAGCCACATGAAAAACTAAATAAAATCAATTTTCTCTCTCTCTCTCTCTCACTGTCCCTCTCTCTCCTAAGAGGAAGAAGAAGAAGAAGAAGAAGAAGAAGAAGAAGAAGAAGAAGAAGAAGAAGAAGAAGAAGAAGAAGAGGAAGAAGAAGAAGAAGAAGAAGAAGAAGAAGAAGAAGAAGAAGAAGAAGAAGAAGAAGAAGAAGAGGAAGAAGAAGAAGAAGAAAAAGAAGAAGAAGAAGAAGAAGAAGAAGAAGAAGAAGAAGAAGAAGAAGAAGAAGAAAGAGAGAAGGATGGAGAACTGGGCAGTGGCACACATCTGTAATCCCAGAGACTTGGGAGGCTGAGGCAGAAGAATCCCAAGTTCAAAGCCAGCCTCAGCAATTTATCAAGGTCCTAAGCAACTTAGCAAGACTCTATCTCTAAATAAAAAATAAAAAAGGACTGGGGATGTTGCTCAGTGGTTAAGCACCCCTGGATTCCATTCCTGGTACCAAAAAAAGAAGTGGGTGGAGGCCAAGTACAATGACATACACCTGTATTCCAGCGACTTGGGAGGTAGAGGCTGAGGCAGGAGGATCATAAGTTCACGGCCAGCCTCAGCAACTAGAGCAAGGCCCTAAGCAACTTAGTGATTCCCTGTCTCAAAAGAAATAGAAAGAATGAGAGAAGAAAGAGGAGGAGGAGGAAGAGGAGGAGAGAGGAAGGAAGAGAGAGACAGAAAGGAGGGGCAGGCTGAGGATAGGACTCAGTGGTAAAGTGCCCTGGGTTTAATCCCCAGTACCAAAGAAAAAGAAGGAAGAAAAAAAAAAGAAGTGATGGGAGGAGGCACCGTTTCATCCAGATCTGGGGATCTTGTCAATCAATCTTGTTGAGAGGATTGGATTTCTTCAGGAAGGGAGGAAGAGGCCTGTGATCAGGGGAGTGGTGTGTGTGTGTGTGTGTGTGCGTGTGTGCACGTGCGCACATGTGTGTGTGTGTGCGTGCACAGAAGTAAGACTGGGCCTATCACCCAACCCTTGGCTCCTGGTACTTGGAAAGGATGTGGAAGGCAGAAGAAGGAGTCCCTGGGATCTCCCACATTGGCCTCCTTCAGTCTCTTTCCAGACATCCTCTAGCCTCTGGAGAAATACTCAAATTTACTTCAAGGAAAACATGGGAGCATGTGTCATGAAATTAAAGTGACTTCCTATGTCTTTGCAAATTGGTTACAGACTTTCTAGTGTTTTGTTTTAGAAGAAATTATTGTAGATGTTGAGACTAAATGCAATTATTGTTTGGTGCTGAGCATGGAGAAAGAAAGAAAAGCATTGCCCTGAGCGCACCCACTCCTGTGTTAACAGAGGAGGCGGCAAGGTGGGGAGTGGAGGGACCTGCCAGAGAAGTGCACAGCGCAGAACGGTGATATCTGCAGGGGTAGAAGGCAATGGCTTTTAAGGCTCCAAATAGGGCAGGGGATGCTTGGTGGGTGGTTCTTCCAACAGGGTGGAAGAGAGGCACTGGGAGTTCCTCCAGTTTCTGACCTGGGCTTGCTGACCTTGCATGACAGAAAGCTCATTGCTTACCTGGCTGCTTGTGGTGAACTAGCCTTGGGAAGTCCAACCTGATTGAGCTGCGGTTCCCCTCAAGCTCCCAGCCACGGTTCTCAGCAATCTAACCTATAATGCCCCCTCCACCCCCAAGTTGTTGTCTTCACCTCCTCTGCCTGAACTGAAGCTGGGGCCAGGGCAGACTCTGTGAACTGAAGCCTTGGTCTCTGCAGCCCACATGCCTCCAACTGCTAATGGGATCTGTCCTGGGTTGACTATGCCTGTAATTCTGTCTATAATGGCTGGAGCGGGGGTTCCAGGTCAGAGTGTCCCCAGCTGGCAGCCAGCATTGCGAGCAGGAGAAGCACACTGTCTGCTTCCCGGATATCTGAACTGTTATCCTGTATGTCTTGCCTGGCCTGGCCCAGCTGGTTCTGACCAAACTGAGGACACAAATTCAAGGGTAGAGGCAGGGCCAGACAGCATCATGAGCATTGACAGACAAGTGGGACATTCCCATGAACCTCGCTCCGCATGTATCTGCTTGGGCCCCTGTGATGGATACCAGGACCTCAGAATTGAATTAGGCAAGACCCAACCCCGGCCCTCAATACCTGAAACTGGACAGGTCTAGGGCAGACAGAAAGGAACACTAAAAAAACCCATATCCTGGGCTGGAGCAGTGGTTCAGCAGTAACGCTTGCCTGGCATGCGTGAGGATGCAAGTTTGAATCCCAGCTCCACATACACAACGAAGTGTTGGAGCAACGAAAGCCTCATGAAAAAAAAAAAAACTAAATAAAACTGATTTTCTCTCTCTCTCACTGTTCCACTCTCAAAAACAAAAAACAAAACAAAACAACAACAAAAAAAACCCTGTATCCTTGGCCACACCAGCAAAATCAACTCCAGAATTTTGGGAGCAAAATCCTTCAGAGTCCACCTTCTGCCTGGAAGTTCCAGGGGGACCTGAGGAATTCATTCCTGGCCTCTTGTTCCCTCTGCTTGACCTGCCATGGTTCCCCTCCCGC
Source organism: Aplodontia rufa (assembly GCA_004027875.1). Lineage (NCBI taxonomy): Eukaryota > Metazoa > Chordata > Mammalia > Rodentia > Aplodontiidae > Aplodontia > Aplodontia rufa. Next base: position 20,737 of record PVKS010009251.1, read on the forward strand.
CTCCTGCCTGGAATGTAACTCCTTCCCCCACTCCACTGCAGTGAACACTTTCAGGTTTTAATGGCCTGTCTGGCTATCTGGCCTTTGCCCAGGTTTTTCTTTCTGCCTGGAAACATTTTCTCTCTCTGTTTCACCTGCCACCTCCTGCTCACTCTGCTGATCCAGCTTCCCAGGCCCCTCCCAGAGTAGTGTCCCCCGTCCCCTGGTACCTGCATCTATTAGCTGTCTGTGCTGTACTTGGAGGACTCATGGAGCTTGTAATTAATTCCTTAAATGTGTGCTTTTTTGACCTATATCTGCCCCTCTGACAAGGAACATACCATGCTTTTCTTGGTCACTGCTATATCCCATCGCCTCACTCCTAGGATGAGCTCAGAGCTTATGTTTAATCATATATGTTGAGTATCGAGTCAATGAATGTAAACATCAGTGTTCCTCCTATTAATAGAAATTTAAGCTCATGCTAATAACAATGACAACACAAGTCCATATCCACATGCTGAGGATGTTACAAAGATGCCTGAAAGCAAAATGTAATCACCCCAGAGCCAGCTCCAGTGCCCCTGGCAGGGGCTGGTTTGGGGGCAGCTGTAAAATGATCAGCAGCAGTAGTGACACTATGTCATGTGTTGGCAGCTGCCTCAGCACCAAATGAGTGAGGATTTTTTTTTCTTTCAACGTTACAACATTTGAATGCAAGAATTCAGGTACCCAAATAGGTGGAGCAAAGTTTCATTCATCAACATAGATTTCTTGGGGCTGGAGTGGTGGCTCCGCAGTTATGATTGCTTGCCTGGCCCATGCAAGGACATAAGTTCGATCCCCAGCACCACATACACAGCAACAAGTGTCAGAGCAATGAAAGTCACATGAAAAACTAAATAAAAAGCATAGATTTCTTCAGCCAGAAATTGGCTAAACACCGAGGCTGTGAAAAGACAGACAGACCCTGTCTTTGCCCAAGTCTGCATCACGCTGAAGCCAGGAAGAGAAGTAGGCTCAATACACTTGACCCTTAGCCTCTGACCAAAGAAAGGGAAGGGTAGACACTTTCCAGGGGCTGTTCATTCTCTAAACACTACTGCTGTCTGCAGAGAGGCACAGACTGACTCCATCTTGCAGGCCCCTGAGAGGGCCAGGACAGCCTGGGGACCTGAAAGTATCTGTCTCTCTGCTGTGTGCCTATGCCAGTGGCCTATGCTTTCTGGGACCAGCATTCAAGCATCCATTAGGGTTCACATAGACCAAGAGGCCCCACAGACAGGATCATACCTTCCTCTTCTGTAGATGCCCACTCCAAGCTGTGGAATCCAGCCTCCAACCAGTGGCTGCTAAGAGTCATGTATGGGTCACAGCTCAAAGCAGCGCCTCTCTTTCCAGGTCATGACTGACTGTGCTGATGACCAGAGACTCTGCAATGTGCCAATGGGATCTGTGTTGGGGTAGAGGCAGGCAGGGTACGGGTTGCTCTGGAAGGAAACAATAAGTGTTCTTTGAGAACCAGGCCTTGCCTCCCCTGGAGTCCCCAAGGTTAGCCCTTGTCTCCCCCTTCAGGCCAGGAGCCCACTTGGCAAACTCTTGGGTCAAAGGCCTAGGATCTTCAGTGCCGTGCTGACGTGCATAGACCCATGTCTTCACCAAGCTGTGCCCGCTCAGGCAGGGAGGGCTCTGAAGGACACAGACAGCTCTCCCTCTGTCAGGACACTGGGCCATTTATTAGGGAGATAAGCAGTAGCCAGAGGGCAGAGTTGGCGGAAGGAGTTGTCTGGAGGAGATAACCTGGGTTCATTCAGAGGGCACAGAAGGAATCACATCCTCTCCTGGGGCTATCCACCCCCCCTACACACACACATCCTGCCCCCACACTTACAGGCCATAAACACCCAAAGGCCTCTGTGAACACAGTTGCTCCAGTCACAGCAGGAGTGGGTGTGTTTCCTCTTGGTATTCTGTATCATGGCAGGGCCCTTATTGTTCTGCCTCACCTACTTACAGATGGGAAAACAGGCCTGGGGGCTGTTTGGGGCTGTACTTACCAGAGAGAACAAGCACAGGGCTTTGAACCTGCCCTTGGCCCGCTTGAGGTGGGTAGGATGAAGGGACCTTCATGGTATTGCATTACTGGGCATTTAGTGTGTAAGTGCCCATGTGTCTGCTGTGTGTGGCCTCTGCATTGTTCCCACTATCCTATGGACCAGGCACTGCTTCATCTTTGTTTTCTAGATGCCCAGAAAGGTGAGGTCACCAGCCCAAGGCCATATCTCCAGGAAGACAGGTTTGAAGGCAGTTCTTTAGGGGCGACACCCATTGAGCAGCACTGTCTGCCCAGTAGGACCTATGGCACCTGGAAGAGAGTGGAACAAAGACACTGTGTGGAAAATAGCTCTGGAGCTGGACATGGTGGCACTTGCCTCTAATCCCAGAGGCTTGGGAGGCTGACACAGGAGGATCACAAGTTCAAAGCCAGCCTCAGCAACTTAGCAAGACACTATCTCAAAATTAAAAAAAAAAAAAAAAATGCACTGGGGATGTGTCAGTGGTTAAGCAGCCCTGGGTTCAATTCCTGGTACCTAAATAAATAAATAAATAAAAATAAAAATTAATAAAATAAATAACTCTCAAATTCTTTTTCCCAGCTAAAAGCTGTCAACCAAGAATTGTTAGACTAGCCCTGGGTTGTTCTGCCAACTCTATTTCCCTACCTTGGTACTCAGTAGGGTTCAATAAATGCTTCTAGACAAATTATTAACTCAAAGCCAGATACAGTAATGCATGCCTGTAATCCCAGCTACTCAGGAGGCTGAAGAAAGAGGATAGCAACTTTGAGGCCTGCCTTAGCAATTTAGCAAGACCTGTCTCAAAATAAAAATAAGGGCTGGAGGGCTGGAGCGGTGGCTCAGCGGTTTCGGTGCTTGCCTGGCAAGCACGAGGACCCAGGTTCAAACCCCAGCACCACGTACACAACTAAGTGTTGGAGCAACTAAGGCCATGTGGAAAACTAAATAAAGTTGTTTCTCTCTTTCTCTGTCCCTCTCTCTTAAAAAAAAAAAATAAAAATAAATAAAATAAAAATAAGGGCTGGAGTGGTGGCTCAGTAGTTAGAGTGCTTGCCTGGCAAGAATGAGAACCCAAGTTCAAACCCCAGCACCACAATCACAACAAAGTGTCTGTGAGGAATGAAAGTCACATGAAAAGCTAAATAAAGATTGCTTCTCTCTTTCTCTCTCTCTCTGTCCCCTCTTTCTTTTAAAAAAAATAAAAATTTAAAAAAATTTTAATAAAATTTTAAAAAAATAAAAATAAAAAAGGACTGGGGATATAGCTTATTGGTAGAGCACTTGCGTAGCATGTGTGAGGTCCTGGGTTTGATCCCAAGCATAAAACAAAAACGAAAACTCAATAATGAGAAACGCATAAGTATAAACAATAACAACTTTTTTTCTGTATGATTCCCTGAAGTTGGTCAGTCCCATACTCCATACTCAGGGCCTCATTACTAATCTTGCTAGCTCCCTGCCTGGGACACATCCATCTCTTTATGAGTGTCCAATCAAAAAACAACTTATTATGGTTCTTTGGGAGCCAAGAAGTAGAGTCCAGGACTTGGATGTCACAAATGAGGAGGAGACGGAAAAGGAGTAAGATCTTTTGCCTGGACTAGTAGCAAGAATCATCATCACTGTATTGGTGGAGATTTCTGCTGCCCTCACTTTTGGGGTCCCTAAGGGCTGGTGTGTTCCAGTGTTGGAGGACCCAGGCAAAGAGACTCAGGGCCATTCTTGGGGTTTAACCATGCCTTGCCTCTCTGCTTTAATTTCCAGGGCAATGGACTTGACCCAGAACCAGCCAGGGGCTTTTCTGGGAAGTATTTTCCATACTGGGAGCCTAGGAATTCATCTGCAGGTAGTGGGAGTTGTAGGGGCCTTTGAGGGACTTAGGACATTTCTGCCCTTAACTACTTTCCAGGAGATTCTGGGTCATCTTTAGCCTGGGCCATGTTAGGAAGCAATAGAGGTCTGGATTGTGAAAGGAAGAGTCCTGGGGCCTGAGGAAGAAGCTGGTGAACACAACAGTCATGCAGAAAGGAATTCACAGGGACTACTGGATGGGTGCCAGCCCTACAGGCCTAGTCTCTTGGGAGGCTCCCACACCTAAAAGCAGCTAGGGCCCTCCACCTTCACTTGAGGCTGGTTTCATTGGAAACTGAGGGTTGGAAGTGTTCTTTTGTTGCATGACTCTGGTCAAGTCATCTCATGTTAACCTAACCTCAGGACACAAGCACCTGGCTGCCCCCCTGAACTACAGACCAGGCCCAGGCACCCCTCTCAGGAAAGTCCCACCCTTAGGAAGTAGCTCTTGTGATGGGTGGGTGAAGGCATTGCTGGCCACAGGCGCCCAGCGAGCAGGTCTAGCACCTTGGGACAGACCAGTCATATGAGAATAATATTGACAACAAAAGAAACCTGGGGAATAGCACCATCAGCATCTGGGAAATCTCTCATTTAATTATTTCTCAAGACCTCATGAGGTTTGCACAATTATTAATCCCCGTTTTACAGATGAGGAGCATGGCCCAGAGAGGTTAAATTCTCTTGCCCGGTGTCAGAGAATCAACAATGCCAACACACACTCAGAGTGCCAAGACTCTGAGTGAGTCTCAGGGTGAGTCTCACTGTTCATATGCACACTCCTGGCAAAGGGTCTGTTTCAGCGGAATCCTTGATGGTGGATCCTTGGGAGACCTGAAATTTCCACCAATCAGGCTCTTCTCCAGGGCCCAACAAGGTGTCATGAAAACTGGCACAGAAGACAGCCCAAACCCATTGCTGTGGGAAAGGTAGTAACAGCTAAAATGGATCCACCCTGTTTGTGTAGCACATGTGTTTTAAGAGAGGAGAGAAAGAGAGAGAGAGAGAGAGAGAGAACCAATTTTATTGAGTTTTTCATTTGGCCTTTGTTTCTCGAACACTTAGTTATGTATGTGGTGCTGGGGTTGGAACCTGGGTCCTTGTGCATGCCAGGCAAGCACTCCAACTGCTGAGCCACCTTCCAGCCCCAGCACGTCTTATAAATACAAAAACTGGGATGGCACTGGGGACAGAGGGAACATCCAAGTATGCACACACAGAAGTCACCCACAGACAGAGTCTTCACATACCTCCACATGCCTACATACACATGGAGCCCTCACAGGGGACCTCTCAAAGTCTCTCTCTCTGCGCCTTCTTTCCCGTCTGTGGGGGGTGAAGGGAGGTGGGCTGGGCCCAGGTCCCAGGGGTATAGTTCTGGCTGGGGCTCTGGGACTGGCCCAGATGAGAGTAGTCTGAGGGCTTTGCTGTTGCCTCTGCTCAGCAGCTCCTTCCTTCCTCAAGACACCTTCCACCTCCCTGTCACCTCTGACATGCTGTCTCAGTCACACATGGAGCCCTCCCACTGCCCCAGAGCCCCATACTGCCTCCAGGCATCCACCTGGGGTCATTCTGATCAGTAGTAGCCGAAATCTCACTCACGCTGTGCTTGCAGCCTGGCTTGGGCTGAACTTGAACAGGATGGAACAAAGAAGGCTTGGTGTCCCTGTCCCCCTAAAGAAGCCCTGGGCCTGGTTACACTGTGGGAGAATGGAGCTTTCCAGGGGAGCCAGGGGAGTGGTAGTACCCAGGGTGGATGTGGCACCAGAGGACAGAGAGTGTACAAGTGAGACTGGAGGGGTGAACCAAAGAGAGGCGAGAAACAGAGACAGGGCTGGACCCTTACAGACAGGGCCTTTTGGGGGACAGGTCACAGCCTCGGTGCTTCCCTGCCTCTGCTCTTAGCCCTGCACCTGCCTGACTGTTCCTGGCTCAGGAGACATAGGTGAGAGAAGTCAGGCAACTTCTGGCACAGACTTTCCTTGGCGTAGGACCAGTCGGGGCACTGTGCCAGGCTCATTTTCTCCATCTGTAAAATGGGCAAGGTGATGGGAGAGTGCAGGAAATCTTCAAGCCCTGGGGATGCCCACCAGAACCAAGGAAATGACCAGTGACTGCAGCCAGGCCCGTCTCGTCTTTGCAGCCTGCCTAGGTCCCCTTCACTTAAGTACCACCACTTTCCTCAGCTGACAGCTGTGGAATCTGACTGGCCTTAAGGATTTGATTGGGTCACCTCTCAGCAATCTGCTGTCTGAATGCAGAAAGAGCTGCCAGAAACAGCCCCAGGATAGGGGCCACTGGAACCCTATGCTGACCAGAGGAAGCCCCACTTGTCAAACTTCCACATCCCCCAACCCTCCAGGCTCAGCTCTGCTGCGCACATCTCAGCTTGGTGAGGCTCAGGGCAATGGCCAGCCTCCCTGAGAGCCCACTGAGAAGTAGCCGTGAAACGCCCACTAGGTTTCCCCACCGCTCTGCCCAATGGCAACTGCTGAAGTTGGAGACCCAACCCTCCAAGGGTGTCCTCTCCTCATCCCTCTCAAGGCTGCCTGTCTCCCTTTTCCTGACTGCAGCTTCCAGACCCCTTTCCTACAAGTTCTCCTTCACTCCCCACTGCTCAGTGGGTGGGGCTCCATTCCCATGCCCACATTCCATCACTGGTACCCAGGGGGCCTCTTAGGTGCAGGGTGCCAGGCTGAGGCTTGTCAAGGGACCAAGAAGTGTGCCACATCATGAGCAGAGCAGAAGGACTGGGGGCAGGAGATCACCAAGGGCTTTCTCTGAATCAATCTGGGACACTTGCCTGGCAGGCTGTGGGAAGAGAAGGCGAGACCAGCCCTTGGCATGGAGTCTCCAGGCTGGAGCTGGCACTTGCTCCACAGGAGGAAGCCACCAGGGTTAATCACCAAGACCGCCCAGGAGGCGGACCAGTGTTGGCTGTTTCTCTCTTGCTGGGGGGTGGGGTGAAGAGTCCATTCATGCTCATGACTTCCCTGGGAGCCTGGCCAGCTCCACGTGAAGACTGGAGAGCAGTTGTTGGCCCTCCTGCTGTGCTGAGCCTGGGGAGTGTGGCAGGGGCTGCAGCCGTGCCTTAGGGCAGCTTAAGTTTGGAGAAGTCCCTATCCCAGTTGCTTGCCATCACCTGAGCTGTAATCACAACTGTCTTATGCCTGGTCAACCTAAGCTACATGGGCTAGGGGGAGGAGGGGTTGGGGGTGGGAGCTCAGGAGAAGCACATGCTAAGAATAGACCCTGGCACCTTGCTTCCCAGCAGTTGGAAAGGTTGTCTGGGACCAGCCCCACCCTGCGCTCTCAACAGGCTGGTCCAGTACCTGCCCCTGCTTGGACTGCCACCTTCTTGTCCCTATACCCAGGATGGGATTTCTGCCTCCCACCCCCCATCTTATTTCTGCCCTCTTCCTATAGCTGCAACAGGGTACCCTCCCCCAAGACAAGTAGTACTTTCTAACCCCCATCACTCTGTCCTGACAACAAGGTGAGTCAGCCTTGAGAGCCTCAGTCTCTTCATCTGTGAGGTGTGAAGGATACCCTACCTGTGGAAAACAGGTATGTCTAATAAGCTTTTTTGTGTGTGTGTACTGGGGATTAACCCCAGGGTCTCATGCATGAGCGCTCTCCCATGATACAGTAGATGCTGCAGCTTATGCACTGCCCAGCTATCTCTCCAGCCTTTTTTTTTTTTTTTTTAAGAGAGAAGGACAGCAAGAGAAAGAGAGAATTAAATTTTATTTAGTTTTTCATGTGGTTTTCGTTGCTCTGAGACTTCAATGTGTACGTGGTACTGGGGTTTGAACTCACATACTCCAGTATGACAGGCAAGCGCTGTAACTGCTGAGCCACTGCTCCAGCCCCTCTCTCCAGCCTTTTAAATTTTATTTTGAGACAAGTTTCTTCTAATTTGTCCAGATGGGTCTCATACTTGTTATCTTCCTGCCTCAGCCTCCTGAATAGCTAGAATTACAGTCATTCACCATTACACCTAGCTTGTCTCATGGGATTTTTGTAAAAATGTGCTAAGATTGTGCTTTTGAAAATTTTGGCGCAGGGCCTGAACAGAACAAGGTGTACTCAAGGGACGGTGAGGGTGGGGAGCACACCTGGCCCTAAACTCCCTCGTGTAAACCTCCTAGGTTCTGGTCACATACTCCCCATTTTCTGAAGGAAGGATCTGGGGCTTATCAGGAATAGTGAGGTACCCAAGGTCACACAGTTGTAGTTGGCAGAGCTGGGGCTCCAACCTGGCCATCCTGTGCCTGAAAGTTCAAACTCTCCTCCACCGACCTACTCAGCCCACACAGAGGACGCCTATGGTCCTCAGTGGGAGAGAACCTGTTTTGCACAGGGTTTTCTGTTTCAAATTGCTGGACACCCAGGGAGGAGCTCACATTGCTACCTGGCTGTGTTCTGCACTCTGAAAAGGGCCATCAGCTTACAGAGAGAGATTGAGGCCTGTGCAGCTGCCATGCCCAGCACCACTCTCTCAGGTCTGGTGGTGGGGAGAAGTAGAGGCAGGAAGAGGTGGTCAAGCTTAATTACTCCCTTTTTCATGGAGTCAGTCTCTGAGGCTGGGGCAGATGCTGCAGCATGTGCAGTGCCAAGAAATGAACCCTTGCCTGGAGCTGGCAGGCTCTGGGTAGATGACACAGAGGTGCAGCCTTAGGATTCCAGGCACATCCTGAGGCTGTAGCAGAGGCTGTGAAGCCAGGGCCTGGGCTGAATGGCTGGGGGACGTCAGAGCAGGCAAACCCCTGCTCCCAGCTCCTGCTGTACCAGTGGGAGGAGTGACTTTGGGAAGACTCAGGAGGACAGGCCTGTGAGGCCCTGAAGGACCCTGCCAAGCCTGGACTCCTCTTCCTGCACTCATGTCTCTGAGGGCTCTTTCCTACTGCCTCCAAGATCACAGCTGAGTTTTTGGTCTCAGTACCTCACCTTCTTGTACTCCTTCATTTTAGTGCCTCAAAGATGGGGACAATAATCCCTTCCTGTAACTATGAGATTAGGTGATATATGCCTCGAAGGGAGCCTGACACACAGGAGGCTAAATCACAAAGCCTCCTCTTCCCTGGCTCAGAGGGCCTGTGAGCTCCTGGGAAGCTCCTTGGTGCTAGGTGTAATCAACTCCCTTGTTCCTGTGCTGAGCTCCTTGCCCAGCAGCCTTTCTCTGTCCATTGTACTCACAGGAGCACATGAGCCAGAACTTCTACATATGTCCTTCTGGAGAAACCAAGAGTGTGCAGGTGGTAGGGCCTGGAGGCTGGAGGCCAGAGGGTGTCCACCCCTGTGTCCAGGCATCCCAGGTTAACACTGTGCTAGGATACGGAGTGGCTAAAAGGGAACATGAGTGACCCTAGTAGATGGGTCCTTCTTGGGTGTGCTGTTAAGTTGCCCATTACCCACCCCTAAAAGGACAGCAGACTCACACCTTTCCAGAAATTCTTAATTGAGCAGAGCCTGGCAAAGCAGCTCTGTAGAAAGCAGAGCCTTCTCCCATTACAGCGAAGACCCCCAAGGAGGGCAATGGGCTTGAGTGGAGACCTCAGAGAGCAGACAGGTACAGGAGAGGAGCCCCATGGGCAAGCCTGAGCAAACTCCTTGGAGAAGGGGACCTGTAGAGGCCTGCAGCTGGGGAATGCAAAGGCCTGAGTCCCACAGAGGTGGAGGCTGTACAGGGAATGACATAGGTGTGGGACACAGGCCCAAGTGGTGGCCTGGGCACAGGGAAAGGATGGTGTTCGTGAACCATGTGAGGAGACAATCCCAGTGGGGTAGTCTGGACATTAGTTGCCTCGGTTGATATGAGCCAGGATCACCCAGCAAATTAGAGGTGGTGAACCTTAACCTTCAAGTGGTGATTTCCCTAGGGCAGAGTCTCAGGAGTAGGATCACTAGGTTAAAGGTCAAGCATGTTTTTAGGTCTTTTGACTCAAGTTGCCAAATAGCCTCCAGAAAGTGTCTCCCGCTCCCACACGCTTGGTGGATTCTGAGGAAGCTGGGAAAACTGAGAGGGAGAAGTCATCCCATGCCCACACTGGAAGTGCTGTCATACCTGGGGCCTGGGACAAGGCCACTTGAGGCCCCTCTGGAATTGAAAGACCCACCTGTATTGATCTCAAGGCTCACAGCCACACTGGTTCCTGCCACTTGACTTGCCTCTATGGGGATCTGGGGACCAGTCCTGCCTTATGAACTCTCCCAGGGAGTCCTGCAGCATGCGCTCACAGCAACTGTGGGCAGGGTGGAACCCACTACCAAGGTGCGTAACTCAGTCTGGCTGGAAGAGATGTCAGCCCAAGCAAAGACAGCCAAGGGGTCGAGACAGGTGGGCCATGGGGTAGCCTTGTCACTACCTCTCTGGGATAAAACACTCCTGCTATTCCATTCCTCTTGCTCAGGCAATGGCAGGATTTTAGGGGTCTCCACCCTCACACCCCAAGTTACTGAACTTTGAGCCTCAATGTCTACACTCACAGTAAAATGGGAACTTTGTGGAGGAGTTCAGAGAACTTGTGCAAATTTTCAGCTTGGATAAGTGGTCACCAGAGATCACCTTCCTTCAGGACCTCTTGCCCTCGCTCTGCTCCTCCCACCCTCTTTCAGGGTCTCCAACCCTGAAGGCAGCATTTTCATCCCCTCTGTCCTCCAACTGGGGCAAACTCCACAGCATGGCTAATTGGATCCTAGCCAGTTAGATCCCGAGCTCTGCCCTCAGCCATGAGATTCCCTGGCCTACAGCCCAGGATCAGCAGCACTCACATCCTAGTACCACCTGCTGTCATAGTGGCTCCCCTAGGTTACCTTACACCTGATGAGACAGGTGTCTTTAGAAATGGAATGATCTGCCCAACAGTCACAAACAGCTGAACTCAGGGATGCTTTACGACTGAGCTACATCCCCAGTCCTTTTTATTTGAAGATAGGATCTTGCTAAGTTGTTGAGGGGCTTGCTAAGTTGCCAAGGCTGGTAACTTGCAAGTTGCCAGATTTACAGGCATGTGCCACTGCTTCCAGCCAGCTGATCCCTTCCTAAGGCAGGACTGCAAAGCCAGACTCAGCTGGGCCACACGGCTTGCCCCACTGCAATGCTGCTGCATGTGATGTCACCCGGTTCTAGTCTTTCCAGAGCTTTCAATCACTAGATATCTCTGATCCTGCTCACAGCCTTCAAGCAGTCATGAACTTGCTGTGCAGGGATGGCAGCTGAGGTCCAGAGAGGGAAGAGCAGGTCCTGGATCACAGCATGGAGTTGGGTGCACAGAGGGACAATCAGCAGTTTCAGGAGTGCAGGCTGCTGGGCCAAACTGTGATGGACTTTCTGCCTATTCCAGGCCCACTACTCTGGGGTAGCACTTTTTTTTTTTTTTATAAAGACAGAGGGACAGTAAGAGAGACAGAGAAAGAGAGAAATAACTTTATTTAGTTTTTCACATGGCCTTAGTTGCTCCAACACTCAGTTGTGTACGTGGTGCTGGGGTTTGAACCTGGGTCCTCGTGCTTGCCAGGCAAGCACCGAAACCACTGAGCCACCACTCCAGCCCCGCACTTTTTTTTTTTTAAGAGAGAGAGGGACAATGACAGAAAGAAAGAGAAAGAGAGAATCAATTTTATTTAGTTTTTTATCTGGTTTTCATTGCTCTGACACTTAGTTGTGTACGTGGTGCTGGGGTTTGAACCCATGTCCTTGCACTTTCAAGGCCCCTGAGCCACTGCTGTAGCCCCTGGGGTAGCACTTTCAATGCCAGCTGTGCTTTATTGTCTGAGTGGCAAAAATGCTTTCAGGTAACACATGAAAGCCACGTGAGTGTCAAGGCAAAGTCTGAAAGGCTGACCTTTCCAGACCAGCCTTCCCACTTCTAAGGGAATCCTATCACCTGACCCAGCTACAGCAGTGGCTGGCCCTGCCAGTAGTGCATTTTTGAGTCTTTTCAGAGTGGCCCTTCATGGGAGGACAAAGTCTGCAGAGAGTGGAATCTGTTCTCATGAACTCTCCTGTCTGGTGACTGGGCTTCCTGGCTAATCGATGCTAGTATATTTGGAGAGAGTCTGAACCAGGGGCAGTCCCTGTCAGGGCCCAGCCAGTGTGCAATCTCCAGGTAGACTAATACCCAGAAAGGGCAAAGACCTGGCTGTGGGCCCATGGCCCTTCCGGGGCAGAGCTGAGCCAGAATTCAGAGCCCCAGCCTCCTGCCCTGCTGAGCAACTCTTGGACCATTGGACGTCTCCCTCAGGCCTCAGAAGCCTCCTCTGCTTGGGACAGGTCTAGCTTGGGCAGGCAGTAAGCTGGGGCACAGTCTAGAGACCAGAGCCTAGGTGGGAGCTGTGGCCCTGACTGGAATCTAGAAGTTTCCTGAAGCCTCAGCTCTCCCCACCTTCTCACCCTGGTGTAGGCTGCAATAGATCATCCAGGGATCTAGAAAGGAAGATCCCCCAGGATCATTAGGCCAGCCTCCCATTTCTGTCTAGGCATTGTGGGGCAGACTCACCTCTGTTTCTTGGACAGACACCATTCAGGGGGTACCTCAAAATTGAAGGAGGTCAAACTGTGGAATGAATCTGACCAAACTTTCCTACATACTTATATGTATATAGCACAGTAAAATTCACATTTATCAATATCCATAATGAACTAACTCCTTTTGTACCGGGGATTGAACCTGGAGGCGCTTACCCACTAAGCCGCATCCCTATCCCTTTTCATTTTTTATTTTGAGACAGGATCTTGCTAAGTTGCTTAGAGCCTCACTAAATTGCTGAGGCTGATTTTGAACTTGCAATCCTCCTGTCTCATCCTCCTGAGTCACTGGGATTATAGGCATGCACCACTGCACCCGGTTCATAATGTACTAACTTTTTTTAAAAAAAGCTAAATAATTAAAAGATCAGTAGAAGACTGGAGTGGTGGCTCAGCAGTCACAGCACTTGCCTGGCATGCACAAGCCCATGGGTTTGAACCCCAGCACCATGTACACAACAAAGTGTCAGAGCAACAAAAGCCACATGAAAAGCTAGAATTGATTCTCTCTTTCTCTCTCTCTCTCTCACTGGCCCTCTCTCTTTAAAAAAAAAAAAAGGATCAGTAGAGGAAAGGGAACAAGGAGAAGGAGGAGGAAAGGGAAAGGAGAAGTACTGGGGACTGAATTGGGGCCAATTATATTCCAAGCTTGTATAATTATATCAAAATGAACTCTGATATTATGTATAACTAAAATGAATGATAAAAAAATTTAAAAATAAAAATAAGTTGAAAGAGGTTGAAACTGTGCTCAGAGGCTAGGTTTCCCCTTCTGCTGAGGGCTGGACATATTACCCCCTCCCAAGGTGCTGAGTTTGACTAAGTTAGGGAAGACCTTAGGCACCAAAATCTCTGAAGCTAGGGTGTGAGCAAGACTGGAAGAGAGGGGTCCTCGGCCAGGGTTGGGTGTGAAGGCAACCACTTTTTCCCCCAGAGAGCCTGAGGATGGCCCAGATAAGCCCAGCACCCTCCAGTAGGATAGTGCCCCATCCCACCCCACCATGTGTTCTTAGGAGCCCTGGCCAAAAGTCCAGATGAGAGGTGCCAGGGCAGGCAGACAATGGGGAGGGTGGAGCTGGGCATTTCCTGCTAATGGGTGCCAGAGCTTTACTCCCCTGAAGGGGTGATTCTTTAATCTTAGTCAGAGGAAGCGAGGCAGGGCAAATGGGCCATCTGTGTACAGTGCCGCTGGGCCTGGTGTGGACGGGCAGCTACAGGAGCTGCAGAGCAAGCCCAGTCCTGCAGGTCTCCCACACCCATTCACCATCAGCCTGCTGCCCAGAACCCCTGGAGGCCACTTTGAGACCAAGCCACAGTGGGTGGGTCTTTTCCAAACCAGTTACTGAGTCTCTGCTTTGCCCCTCTTCTGCCGTGTGGTTTAAATGGTTACTTCACACCTGAGCCTCGGAGTTCTCATCTGAAAAATGGAGAAAATTGTTCCCCTATGTTCCCCTAGTTCCTCCCTCCTCGTCATCAGTATCCTGTTCTTCCAGGGGTCCTGGGTTTGAAAAAAGCCACCAGAGTAGAGTCCGTGCCTTCATTGCACAGTTGGGTGATCCAGGCCCAGAGCAGAGAGTTACCTCCAGAACAGGCTTCCTGAATGGTTTATGCTATGCAGATCCTAGAGGTGATCCCCCAGACCAAGGCCTTGACAGAACATCTACACCCCCGCCTTCTAGTGGAGCCCAGCAGATCAAGCCTCCCCATACCCCTTGCCCACCACTGGGTGGTGAGCTATCAACACCTTGCTGTCTGTAGGACACCACCCTGTCCCTCAGTCCCTGCTTCTGAGGGTTTGACTTAGAACTCTAATGGTAGTACTCATTTTATGGTACTAGGGATTGAACCCAGGAACACCTTACCACTGAACCATACCCCCAACCCTTTTTTAAAAATTTGAGGCAGGGTCTAGCTAAGTTGCCAAGATTGCCCTTGAACATGCAATCCTCCCGCCTCAACCTCCTGAGAAATTGGGATCGCAGACACGCACCACCATGCCTGGCCTATGCATGGATTCTTGAGCTTTTTTGTGTTGCTTTGCTTTGTTGTTTTTTGGGGGTTTTTTTGTTTTTTTGTTTTTTTTCTGACCTAGCTCTGACCATAGTGGGTGAGAGGTAAAGTTTTTGTCTCGGTGCCCAGACTAGGATCTCTTCACAAAGAACAAGCTAAGTCCTCTCATTCTTCTTCCCTGTAGCAAATCCTGGCGAAATGGAGAAGAGAGGCAGCATGGGCTCAGGGTCCCAAACCCTCAGCCTCTAACCAATGGAGGGAGGAGGCAGGGCTGGGCATGGGGCATCTACCTGGGCACAGTCTTGGCCCTCTGGGCCTTTTTACTGCCAGATACCCATGGAGGGCTGCGATTAGCCCAAAGGTGAGCAAAGCTAGCCAGGGCTAGCAGAAGGCTAGGCAGGGGCCTGACAAGGACTCAGAGCAAGAGCCCTCTTCTGCTTTCCCCAACCCCTTGGGCCACGGGCCTCTTCCTAAGATGGTGCTGCCCTACCCCACCTCAGTGCTTGGGGTCCAGGGCTGTCTGGGACAGAGAGACAGGTGGAAAGTCTCATACCTCAGGATGGCAGATTGGGATGAAGTCTGGCAGTCGGTCTCCCCCACCCCTTCCCACACATGGAGAGACTAAGGCTTGGGAGCAGAGCCTGGCACCCTCACAGCAGGCCAAGAGTGAGCCAGAAAGGGGAAGGTAGGGAAAGGGAAGGGGATTTCTGAGACAGATGTGGCTGGACCAGATGGAGAGGAGGTCCCAGGCTCTGGCCAGGCTGGGCAGTAAGCCTCTCTTCCCTGGCCCTGGGCTGGGTGGGGACAGCAGGGCTCGGGCAGGGCAGGCTGTTGATCCAGCCCAACAATGATGAAATGGCCCCTTTGTCCTGCGGCGCCAAAGTTGCTGTGACTGGAGGAGGCGTGACGTGAAAGGGTCATTGTTCCCACTTGGGCAGCCACTCAGGGAGCTGGAGGACCGGCCCAGGATGGGCTTCGTGCCAAGGCTCCAGCCCTACCCGTTGCCTGTGGCCGCTTGGGGTGTCCTGGGCTCTCTGCCTCCTACCCGTGGCCAATCTCTCCTTCCTTCGAGCCAGCCTGGGCACAGGTGTCCCTCCACCACCCAGGTGTCCCCTTCTCCTAAGCTCCTCCAATTGTGGATCATGATATTATAGATCCTGAATGTGATGCTCAACCAGTTTTGGGGGCTGGGCTATGTTCTTCACACACGCATGAACCCTGCTAGGCAGGATGCCTGAGAGCCTGCGAGTGCCATAGAGGGCTTGGGGGATAAAAGAAAAAAAATGGGAGTTTTATCCTGGGGCGAGGAAATGTGCCAGTGACATTCACATTCTCAAGGCTGTGGCTTCAGGGACATCTCCCTCAACACATTCACAGCACCTTGTCTAGGAGAAGAGAGGGGAATTAGGTGACTGTAGGCCACACAGCAGGGCCTAATCTGCTGGCACTCAGGGTAGCCCATCCTTCCTACAAGTCCCTAGACCTGATGGATATCCATTCTCTCTGGACAGTTGAGGTCCCTTCCCTGTCCCCCGGCTCCCACACTCTCCTGCTCCTCCTTGCTCCTCAACTGCCTCTGGGATGTTCCAAAGCCCCAATATGATCAAGTTCACCCCAGCTTCAAACCTGCCATGGCTCCCGACCCCCCAGAAAAAGTTCAAGCTCTCATGCTGGCATCAAGGCCCTTGCTACATGAAGCGCCTGGGGTGGGGTCTGTCTGTGTCCTCCCCTAGCCCTGCGAGGGAACCGTAGTTGACAGCTTCATCTTCCCATATCCAGCCTCCACCCTTTCGCTCCCATCCTGAGCTTCCCCCAGGTCCAACAGCCTCTGGCCTGTGGGGCTCAGGATGGGGCTACTCAGGAGGCCCCTTCTCCAGGCCCCAGGTGGCCCTCAGGGCCCAGAACAACTCTCCCCCAGGGCTTTCCACTGCCCCCAGCTGACATCAGGCTCAGCCTGACCCAGGCTAAAGAAACCCTCCCCCAGCCCAAGAGGCCCTAGCTCTACGCTAGACTTTTTTCCCTAGAGGGACGAAGCTAATTAACCGAGAGGCTTTAATTAATCAATTAGTGTGGCCTCCAGACCCCTCCACTTAGCTGTGGCAGTGGCAGATCTTTCTAAACAGGAGAGGCCAGACTTTTCCCTGGCTGGATCCTGGCCGAGGAGAGAGCTGCTGTCAGGGTGGGCAGATTCCACGAGGAAAGGCACAGAAGTGTGTTCAGTCCAACTGCCTGGGCAGGCAGAATCAGTGACACATGGACATGTGAGGGGATGTAGTAAGGCTAGTATTCCAGGGACCCATGTGATGCTTCCATGTGCACCAGTCATCCACTCTGACACCCAGCACTGGGCACAAGTCCAGTGCCCCAAACCTACAGCCTGAGCAGATGATGACGGTCCAGGCACCCTGGGGTTGCACAGAGGTCCACGGAAGCCACAGGAGGCAGGAGACTCCCAGCTGGAGAACAAGTTGAGGGAAGGTTTCCTGGAGAAGGCTCAGGGAAAAAGCAGACAAATAGAGGTAGCCACTTGACAGGAGTGATAGGTGTCATACAACATACGATTGGAGGAGGCTGGAGAGGTGGTTCAGCAGTCACAGCACTTGCCTGGCGTGTGCAAGGATATGGGTAAACCCGGCACCACGTACTCAATGAAGTGTTGGAGCAACAAAAGCCACATGAAAAACTAAATAAAAACTCTCTTCTCTCTCTCTCTCTCTGTGTCCCTCTAAAAAAGAAAAAAAGAAAGAAAAGATTGGAGGAAGTACCCCAGAAGGTTTGTGTTTACTATAAGATGTTGCCTCCTCCAAGAAACCTCCAAGACTGCCTTACTCATTAGACTCGGGCTTCCCTCCCTTGGCCCCTCCGCCCTGCACGCTCCAGGACAGCCCTGACCTGACTCTTCCTCCCAAACCTCCTTAGCTGTTGCCAGCTTTCCTCCTCTGCTTTTCCTGCCCAGCCCAGGAAACCCAAAGATGTGCAGTTATGTCCTTTAAAGAGGGCTCCTTGCCACAAGATGCTGCTTTCCCGGGGAATGGTATAGGTGGGACCCCAGGTGATGTTAGGCCCCTTCAGTCTCGCAGGCTTGCGGGAGGTGAGAGCAGGGACTGAAGTCAGCCAGACACCTAGACCACCATGTTGCTTTGCCGTCTCAGCTTCTTCGTCTGACCATAGGCCTCGTCCAGCACCTTGGTCCAGTGGTTACTGGAAGGATGAAACGCGTTTATCATATAAAGCCTGCAGGACATCCCAGCCCAGAGCAAGGGCTATGCTGTGTGTATTATTATTGTCATTACTCTTGCTGCAGTTAGAGCTGCACAGCAGCGTGACCCCCAGGCAGGGCCTGTTGGGGACCCAGGCTGAGTGGGTACTCAGCCCCGGGTACTTTGCTGGGCCCCAGTGTATGCCTGGCACAGCGACATATGGTTTCTCTAAATCATCAATAATAATAACCCAGTGTGAACAACAAACAGTTCTGCTTTCTTTTTTGAAGCCAATTTGGAAAAACGGAGTACAGGTGTTTGCCCCAGAAATGCCACTTCTGGGCTTCTGGGCATGAGACCCAGGAAAAGAGTCCAAGATACAGAAAAAACATGCCCACACTCCCTGCTCAGAGGTGGTGTGGTAGGAGCTTGGTGTCCAGCCTCCCTCTCCCAAGAGGCAGAGGAGAGGCCTGCGGCCTGGCTCCAGGGACCTGGGGAGCTCCGGTCCCAACCCCCTTACTCCTCTGTGAGGGAAAAAGAGAAGTGGCTCTCTGCCAAGCCCAGGTTTCAGGCAGAGGGTGGGGGACTCAGGTGGCTCATAGAGGTGCAAGGTTTATGATTGGCAGACCTGGGAAGCTGGTGCCCAGGGTAGCCATGTAGGAAACAGGCAAAGAAGAAGAATGGAGTAGGAGAGCAGGTCGGAATCAAGGCCTCTTCTGACAGCCCCAGGAAGTCAACTAGAATCCAGATTCAAACTGTTTCCAGACTGGAGCACCGAGGGGCAGACAGTGGAGTTGTGACCAGGCACCATGGCTCACCTGGGTGTCCTGTCTCTTGGCAGTACTCAAAATCTCTCTGGACCTCGGAAACGTGGGGAAATGGAAGAGGAGAAATGGAAGCAGAAAGGAAGGAGCAGAGTCCTCAAGGGGATATACTTATAGGGCAGAGAAGGGCTGGCTTGGCCCAGCCCTGCCCAGGCACCTTGACCCCCAGCTAGCACCCATCCTAGTCCTTCATTCCAGCCGAGGGCCCTCAGCACTGGACCTTAGCCCTTTCCTCTTAGGTTAGACACTGGCTCCTGTGTTCTTCTTGGATACTGAGGCCAGGCTGTCCAGCCCTTGGGACAGGGCCAAGGGTCTGGGCCACACTCCTAAGTTTGAAGGTCATGGTTCTCATCCCTTCCTGTGGGAGGACTAGATAGGGGAGGAGGCTCACCCAAGATCACACAGTGAATCAGCAGTGACTGGTCCCAGAAGGTGACCCTCAGCCAGGGTGACAGGTCATGGCTAAATGAACATCCTGTGGTTCACATTCTCAAGACTCTGAGAGGGGTTGTCAGGGTGTGGTGTCCTGGGAGAGTCACCAGTGGGCGGATGTGCTGATTAGGTTACAGCTCTCACAGTCCAATCATTTCACCCCTGAATATTCCTGCATTAACAGGAGTTTTGGGGGGACACCTCCTATAGAAACCATAACACCCTGCAGCTCTCTGAGTACTCCGTACGACATACACAGTGAGGGGGGGCAGGTTCCCTTCAGGGACTCAGAATTTCCCTGGGGACCCACACATCCCCTAGCTAATACCCATTTTTCTGCCTGGCATGGTGGCTGCCATCTAGGCCGCAAACACAGTCAGATGAACTGGGAACTTCTGCTGCACTATAGTGCCTGCCTCCATGGGGCCCAAGTCCTGCTGGTACTGCAGATATGTCCTCTTCCCATCTCTTCCCAGGTCACCATGGTCCAGCCCTCCTGGTCCACCTTGAATGACTGTCCCAGCCTCCTCACTTGTCCACTGACCTGTGTGCTTGCCCTTCTATTGAGGCCAGAGGAGTAGGCTTGGGCCTGGAGGGGGCATGTGGAGACCCCGCTCATGCATGGAAGCCATGGGGTGAGCAATGTCCCTGGAGGTGTGCAACAGGGCAGACCTGGGGAGGGAGCTGTCTGCCTGAGCTCAGTGGGGCTCTGCCTGCCCCAGAGTCCTGTGTCTCCTGTAGGGGCTCATCCGGCCCCCGTTAGAGACAATGGGGCTGAGGCCTCCCAGAGTTGCTAATGGTGTTTGCCATGCCTAGAAAGGGGTGACTTCACCCAGGACGCACCCTGAGGAGAGGAGGTTGCAGTCAGAGGCAGGCGGCTCCTCAAACACCATGGGCCCAGCCTGGGCTTGTTCGCTCTGAGAAGTGAGGAGGCTGCGTGCGTACGTGTGCATGTGAGTGTGTGTGAGAGTCTGGTCCCTTGTAGGGCCGGAGGAAGAAAGTTCCCAGCCTAATGGAGGAGGCAGGGCCTGGTGGAAAATGCAGGAACACAATCGGAGGAGGTCTGTCTTCTGCCTTGACTCATTTCCCGCTGCTGGGGGAACCCGACCACCCTGATCCTTCCTGGGGCTCGCAGGCCTGCTGGTTGTCTGTGTCAGATGGGACCAATCCTAGGTGGCCTCTAAGAAGAGATGAGAGAGCTGTGTCCTGGTGGAGCCCAGAACAAGCAGAGGGAAAGGTGTCAAAGATCAGAACCTGGGCATCATCCCCCCACCCGGCTGCCTGGAGGTAAACATGCTATGTGCTCCCACATGGACCCTATGGCTTCTGCTGAGGGTGTTAGTGTCCCAGACACATCCATAGTGACACCAAAGGCAGCCCAATGCCTGAGTGTGGCATGCACGGCTGCGGCAGAGAGTGGCAATTTCCAGCATGGGCTGGCTGTATCCCCCTACCCTGCCCCATTCATGAGGCATGATTGTGTTTGCACTCTAGGGAAGGGAGGGGTCTCTTGAGGGTGGCATGTGGGGCAGACCCCTCTCCTGAGGGCTGCTTTCACCTCCCCAGGTACAGAGCAGAGCTCCCTAGGGAAATGCTCATCTCTTTTGTAGCCTCCTTGTCAGAACTCCTTCAAGGTGACTGCTGCACAATGTTACAAGTTCTTCCTGATGTCTAGCCTTAGTCACTCTTGCTGTTGTACCTGATTCATTTATCAGAAGACAAGTTGAGGGACCCATTATCCTGTCACCCAGCCTGACATCACTGAGCTTTCCCTCGGGCATGTTCCCACTCCTGGTACTGCCCAGCCAGCACAGGAAATGGCTGGT
The DNA here is from genome assembly GCA_004027875.1 of Aplodontia rufa. Taxonomy (NCBI): domain Eukaryota; kingdom Metazoa; phylum Chordata; class Mammalia; order Rodentia; family Aplodontiidae; genus Aplodontia; species Aplodontia rufa. The sequence continues at coordinate 41,467 of PVKS010009251.1, forward strand.
GGATGAATATTCGAGTGAGTAAAGTAGTTTGGCTCCTTCTCTCATGAGAATGCTAAGAAGCCACTAAGAAGTGGATGGGTCCCTAGGGCTGAGATGGAGACTGAAACAGCGACACAGAGGGCTAACAGAGGGTCAGGAGGAGAGTGACAGGATTTTAGAGCAGAGAGGCAAAGCAGAAACAACCCTAGAGAGCCAGATGTCTGAAGTTCAGGGGACTCTGGCATCATAGGCCCCAGGCAAGGATGGTCTTGAGCAGGTAGGACCCATGGCAGGAAAGCATGGCTGAGACAGGGCAGAACAGGAGCTTAGAGTGAGAGTCCGTGAATGAAAGCATGGGACCTAGGCTGGGGACAGTGGGGTTACAGAGCAAAGACCAAGGGCCCCAGCCACTCGACTTCAACCTGAGCCTCTCTCTGTCAGGAAGACTTAGCCAGGCACAACACTGAGGTGAGGATGCCTACAGATGAGGGCTCTGAGGGTCAGAGAGATCGCCAGCCTTGAGACTGCGTGGTGATAAGTGGTATGGTCAGCCCACTTCAAGCACTCCCAAGCCTCCCAAGCATGAGGAGTCTGCTCAGAAGGCGACTGCTCCTGCCCCCACGCCCCACTCCCCGGTCCTGTGCTTGGGCATGCTGGCACCACCAGGCACTTACTTGGCCTATCAAGGGCCCAGCCTCCAGCCCAGCACCCGCGGGCTTCCCCAGCCCTGGACGAGGACAGCAAGAGGGAACAAAGGCGCAGTCTCTGGCTGCCCAGGTCCCCACCCCCTTGCCTGCCCCTGGCACAGAAGGACCAGGGCCCTGAGGGAGTCCAAGAGCCAAAGCAGCACCCGCCTCTCTGCCGACGCTGTGAGAACCCAGCTCCCCTTTGCCTCCACCCTGCGGGCAGCCACTGGACAGCAGTGTCCCTCCATTCCCAGGATGGGAACACTGACTGGGAGAGGGCCAAGGCAGGCAGTCGCACAGCTGAGTCGAACCTAGGTCCCATTGTTGGCAGAGCCTGGCCTCTACCTGTGGCCATAGGCTGAGCTGTGAAGTGGTGATGGGTCAGGGTTAGAGAAAGGGAAGCCTGGGCAACCCAACAGGAACGTCCTGAGGAGGACCTGAGGTGCCCTCCCCTTCCACCTGGGTCCTACCTAGTGCCGTCACAGCCCTCTGAAGGAACAAAACTGAGAGGCAGAAGTGGGGAAACTGAGTCAGCACCCTGCTCTTAAGTGTTCCTGCCTGGGGGTACACCTGATCCAACCAGAGGTGGTGACATCAACAGCTCTGGAGCTCCAGCCCCATCTGTAATAGGGGGCTGTGGCCCACTGGGGACTCACTTCTCAGGCCCCTTCCCTGCTCCAGGCACAGCTCATTCCTCTCTGCAACCCCAGACCCTGATCAAGAAAGGAGCATAAAGAACCTCAGGTCAAACACAAAAAGCACTTGGGGTCTCAGTGCTTGGCAACATTTAGAGATGCAGACTGAGGCTTCATCCGGAAGCCCTGGCTGCTCCCTCTTATCCGTGGGACACCTCTGGTTGGTCTGAGCAAGTGACTGGCATACCCTGGGCAGGACCAGGCCAAGACCTCACAGAAGCAGGCACCAGAGTACCAGTGGACAGCACCCCTGCCTCACCTTCCCAGGCCCCAAGCCCTTACCAAACACCATGACTCATTTTAAAGAAAAAATAATATTTATTTGCAATATAAACAAAGTCCCGTTGCTGGTTCGGGATATATATATATATATATATATATGTTATGTGTGTGTGTATATATATATATATGTAGGGTCACAAATTTTCCTTCATAAGATCATAAAGCAAAACTGGCCACCCTCTAGCATACCCTCACTTACACAAATCTGATACATCTTTCTGGGGTTTTCTTTTTAAAAATTAAAAAAGAGAGAGAGAAAGAACCACGTACAGTTTGGAAGCTTTTTGTCAATTTCTCTACTGTGGCAAGATTTGAATCCACTGCCCTAAAGAATCCCTGAAAACCACCCCTGTGAGGTAAAATGCAGTGGGGGCAGAGTTTTCGTGGCCTCGCTCAAATGCTGAGTGCTGGTTCCATCAGGGACCCTGGTCCAACTGCTCGCCCCTCCCCAAGCCCCCATTCGGTCCTGACGTCTGGTAAGAACTGAGGTTGGAAAAGGAACAAAACTGGAGGAGGGTAACGGAACCCGTGGCTTTGTCCTATGAATATAGGGTCAGGGTTGGGGTGTGTATGCGTGTGCACGGGGGGTGGGGGACAGAGCCTCACACCCCTTCCTTGTCCATCCTTGCCCACCTACCCCTATCCTTGGGTTGAAATGGGTACAAATTTCTTGGTAGTAGAAGGCATGGGCAGGATGTGAGGAAGGCAGGCTTCCACAGAGGAACAGGGGCTGCGAGTTGCAGCTGGACCAAAGCAACAGTCAGGATGAAGGAGAGAACTCTGGAGCCAGGGCTGGGCTCCACCAGTTTTCCCCAGTTACTGGGTCTCCACTCCCAGCTACAGAGAGAATAAGACACAAGTCTTGGGTAAGTGTATAAACGGGCCCATTGGCCCCTGGCCCTCCTAGGGGCTAAGACCAAAGGGCTAATGCTACTGCTTGGCAGTCCCCTGCAGCCCCTACCTCCAGCACGACAGAGGCAAAGAGGTCTGCAGGACCACCTTGGGGAGGATGGGAGGGCAGACAACGTAGAGACCCGGGCCCAGCCCACGAAGCAAGCACAACTTGCAGCAGTGTACACAGGTAAACATACAAAGTTGGGCTGAGCCACGGCAGGGGGAGATGGCACAACTGAGGGTCCTAATGCCTGGAAAGCAGCAAGCCACCCCTTTAAGAAGTGTCTGCTGGAGAAACAGAGGCTCCACACATGTGCAAAATGCATTTGGTCAAGATCAACACGGGGTTTGTCTTTTCCATTAAAAACAAAAACACACCAATAATTGTTTTTTGAAATAGGAAGAAAAACAAAACCAAGAACACTTCTCTCTCTCTCTCTCTCTCACAGGATCAAGAAAGGGATGAAACACTGGTTTATACAATCCACTGCTGCATGTAGCCTGAAAATAACACTTTAAAAAAAAAAAAAAAAGAAAGAAAAATCCAGAAGAGCTTGAGTACTCTGTGCTCCGTGGAGAGCTTGGATTTACCTGCTAAAAGTAAAAAGTAAACTCAGGCCTGTGGATGTGTCTTTAAAAATAGCCAGATTGATCAGGCCATCAGCAGAAAGGAGTGTCCTGGGACAAACATGAGGGCCACGGGCCCCTCAAAGCCATGTGTCTGAAGCTGAGGCCTCTCCAGCAAGTCCTGCCAAGGGAGGCCCTGCCTCCACAGGATGGCAGACAGCTGGCCACCACTAGGCCTTGGCCTCTGGGCACAGGAGATATCCGAGGGTTCCTCAGGCCTGGGTCAACAAGCTTAGGTCCTCCACTGGGCCCTGTGGAGGGCTGGGAGGGCCCAGCACCATGCCCATCCTTGCACCTGGCCTCACGTGGACTCAAGTGTGTTGAGTGGAAACAGGTTGTGGTTGGTGGGTGTGGAGAAGTACAGCTGCTCACTGGGTGCATGGTTGTCACATGGGCTGCTTAGCCCCAGCGTCCGCTCAAAGTCCAGCAGCTGTCCCATGAAGTTGAAGTTGGGTGAGATGTTGGACTTTTTCCTCTTGACGAAGTCATAGGCATCATTTAGTGACAGGTTCATCTTCTGCATCAGGTAGGCCACGGTGACAGTCACCGAGCGGCTGATACCTGCCAGGCAGTGCACTAGGACACCACACTTCTTGGAGCGGGCCTCGTCTGAAATACAGAGGCACAGGTCAAGGAGGTGGGTGTGCAGAGGGGCCATAGCAGTTGGAGCTAGACACAGAGGGCAGCTTGGTGACTGACTCTTGAGGGACAGAGCCAAACCCAGTGTGGTGGGACAGCAGCTTGGGGCTATGAAAAAGACTCTGACTTGCTTTAGCTCTAAGTCCCTGAACATCCCCTCCTCTAAGCCTCACCTGAGCCTCTTGATTCACAGCTCTCCTACCGACCAAAGTCAAATAAGAGTTCAGCAAACATGAGCTTCTGTCATGACTGTGAGTGCTGCTAGTCCCACTGTTGCCACAGCTGGCTCTGAGGATGTTTGCGACTACCTCTAGAGCGAGCTGCACCAGGGCCAGTAAGCCCATTTTCACAATGTGGAAACAGATGCAGAGACAAAGTGACAAGCCCAAATCCACTGGGAGCCAGGCACACAGTCAGTACTCAATCAATGCTCTCCTATAAGAAGACATACAGGTTTCCAGATTGTTCTCTTTTTTTGGTAGTGGGAATTGAACCCAGAGGCGCTTTACCACTGAGCCACATCCCCAGCCCCTTTTATTTTTTATTTAGAGACAGGGTCTTGCTCAGTTGCTGAGGCTGGCTTTGAACTTGCAGTCCTCCTGCTTCGGCCTCCCTATAGGTGTATGCCACCTCTCCAGAGGCTCTTTATTGCCTCCAACCTGACAGAGCTTCCCTTCCCCATCTCCACTCAACCAAGGGGACCCAGGAGTAAGCACACAGTAGGTGCTTAGTCCAAACTCAAGGACTGACAGCGTGGCCCCTTGGCTACTATGCTCTGGGCAGAACTAACAGCAGAGGAAACAGACATTGTGGCTCTGTATGGATCTGGGGTAAGAGAAAGAAGTAGAAAAATTCTCTCCAGCGAGGACACACAGGATGTGGGGAATGCCTGGCCCCTAAGCCCACTCCCAGATGATTCACATTGAAAGTTTTTCTGCTGGCTTTTTTTGAGCCTTTCAGGATCTGGCTTGATTGATCTGTCCCACTGAGTCCTATGGGATGCTTCCTTCACTTTGGGTCCCAATTCCTTCACTTTGTCAAGTAGAGAAAAAGTTTCTCTTCCACCTCTGCATCCTATTGGGTCCCCTCACCCCCCACTATTTATGGAGGAGCATTCAAGAAGGATAAAAGCACCCAAAGCCAGGCTCAGCCCTGAGGAATCTGGGGTATCCCTCTCTGTTTTCCTTCTTGGGGGGAATGGGGAGCTCAAATGCAGAGACAGTGCCTGCAACCCTCTTGGCATGTCCCCTGGGGCAGGGCTGGAAGCTCCAGGCAGCCCCAATTGTGGCCCCTCCCTCAGGCCTCAGCTTCCTTCCTTCCTCCCAGGCAGGCACCTAGTTTTGGTTCCCAGTAAGCGGATGAGGCGGGGAAGCCTCCCACTTCCTGTTATTAAACCTGGCCCAGCCCGGCCGACACCAAACGCCCTCCTCTGGACACAGCCACCACTGGGAAAAGACTGCCCAGGCCACCTCCATCCTACTATAGGAGGCTGGAGAGAAACACTGGGTCACCAGCTTCAGACAGTGCAGAGCATGCTTTGATCCTGAGCCTGGGTGCTCTACGCACAGCAAGGGTGAGACCCAAGCCCTGGGGAGATGACCTTTGGTCCAATAGTCTCAAGCTGACCAAGGAGGAAGCAGAGGGGACACCCTGAGGTACTGAGGTTGGGGATGTAGGCTCCCCCACATTCCCTGTATACCCCCTATACTCTAAGCTGCTAAGAGGAGCTGAGATCCCACAGAGGCACTCTGGGGCACCACCTTCCCAATAGCTGACCGTTTGGGATAAGTCTCTGGCCCCAGGGCTAGCTTTCAGTCCTCTTAAGTACCCAGTAAAGCCCAAGGAGGCACTGTGACAGCCCCATTCTGGAGAGACACGTGTGCCAAGGCGTGATGCAGAGCAACTGGGCCCCGTGGGAGTCTGCAAGCTGCAATGTTTCGGCTTGCTAAGTCAGAAACAACAGAAACGTCAGAAAATATAAGATGAACAGCAGAGTGGCCATGACGCGTCGACTGCTGGGGGGCGGGGGAGCCCAGGACTCAGGGGACTGGGACTACTCAGGCCCTGACAGGTAGAGGGGCCTGAGGGACTCGGTGAGTCACAACAGGCATGGGTACACCCACAGGCACACGTTGGCACATGCAGGGCACACACAGGTCTTAACAGGCCCAGAGGTACCCAGTTGGGCAGGGGCGACACCCAGAGTCTCATGCACATACACACCCACTCTGCCCAGCTCACAGTGACACTTACCAATGAAGCTGATGGCCTCAGGGAAGAACTGGGAGAGGTTCTGGCTCCAGTGGTCAGAGATGGGGATCTGCTTGTAGGTGAACTCGCCACCATGCTCAAAGGCGTTGGGCAGATTGGGCGTGACATTGAGGATATATTTGATGCCATATTTGCCGAGCACATCCAAGTTGGTGGAGTCCTTGGCGCAGCCGAGGTAGAGGTAGGGCAGGATCTGGACGGGGAAGGCTGGCTGGCTGGACGGCACAGGGCTACCATCCGATTCGGTGGCACTGCTGGGCAGTTCTCGGTCTGACTCGCCGTCGGAGCAGTCAGAGCTGATGCGCAGGCCCCCCAGGCCCAGCACCGAGGTGGGTGGTGAACCACTCGGGGAGGACGAGCTGTCCACATTGGTCTCACAATGCTCCGAGTATTCTGTCTGGAACTTGTTGAAACCACCTGTGGCCAAGGTGAGACAGGGCCTGGGTGAGAGGTTGGTGAGAGTCCAAAAGGATCACACAACACAAGACCACTGATGGCCAGTGTTCCTTGCGTCAAGCACCACCCATCAATGATTAACCTGGGTCATGCCAAGCACGTACTATGTGCACTCTCTCATGTGTTCTTTCCATCTAAACTATGACCACTTCACAGATGAGGAAACTGAGGACTGAGCTCTGAACCCTTGCCCATAGTACTTCAAGGACCCTACCATGCCACCAGCTTTAGGGCACTTAAGGACAGGTCCCAGGTCACTCCTCTCCTGCAGCTCCCTTGTACACCCAGCACTCATGAGTGCTAGTAACAGCTAAGTGGCAAAGGAAAGCAGAAAATCCCCCCTCAGGCTGGCACCTACTCAACCTACAGTTGAGTTCACAGGGGCAGGGGCGCATCTGGGTCAGTTAGAGGTAGAGAGAACCTGGGCCTCCTGAGTCTCTGGTTGTCCACCCCCACAACATTTGGTGAGGGTAGTGTGAAGGTATCGGTTAGTCCTGAGTTGGCGGTCTCTCCACCCCTATCCTCCCAGGGGCAGATTGGTGAAGGGGTCCCAGCTCCACTTCTCTAGACCCTCCCTCAGAACACAAGGCCCTCCAGCCCCCGACCCATACAGCAGGAGGGCCACCAGGGCTAAGCAGTGATGGGAGAGATGAGTAGTGCCTTTCAGCTAGGCATGGGCCCTGCGCCCGAGGGTGCCGCAGGCCTCCCCTCCCCTCCCGCCCCGCTGCTGCCAGCAGAGGCCATTTTGGAATGTTAATTGGAAACACCGGCTGCAGCCACTCGTTTCCCCCACCCCCCCCCCAGCCGCTGCCTCCCCCTTCCACTAGCTCTAGAGCAGCAGGCTGAGGACTGGCCGGCACCCCTGCCCCCACACCTGGGTCAGTAAATGGGCACTGCCAACCTCCTGCCCAAGTGCCTCCAAGAGGCAGCACTCCCTGGGTGATATGGGGCCATGGCGGGATCCCGGAGACCCCAACATAAACAGTTTGCATGCACAAGAAGTTGGATGGTGCTATGAAAGGTGCCCTTACTGACCCTGGCCTTCCAGCGACATTAATTCCACGCTGGACTTGGGCCCTGCCCCTTTTGGGGTTCCAGGTGGCCTCTCCCTCCTTTCAGACTCTCAGCTGGAGTCTGGGCGCTGCTGTAAGACCCATTAACAGGAAAAAGAAAGAAAGAAAGAAAACCCCAGGCGGGGAAAAGTTTGTTCCACCTACTCAAATCATGCAGAAAGGGGGCGCAGAGGGCCCTCCTCCCCGCGCCAGCCTAACCCCACATCGGAGGGGACGGAGAGCGGATGCAGGCCAGGGGCGACGTGGCGCCCGGCCTGGCAGAGCGCGTGGAGAGGAAATTGCCTGCAGCAGCGACGTCAGGGAGCCACGGCAGAACCCCAATCCCGTATAGGGTCTAGGTGCTGCCCTCACCTTGGAGGTAGTAGGCCTGGCACCCGTCGTCGCGTAGCTTCTGCAGGAGCAGTCCAAGCACGGAGGCAGGAGCACCGGGCTCGGGCTGCCACTCGGCCGTGGCCTCGTCGTAGAGCAGCACGGTGGCCGCCTTGCAGCGCGTGGCAAAGCGTTCCTTGTCGGCGTGGTTGGGGATGATGGAGCGGATGGGCAGGTTGCCCTTGCGCAGGCGGCGCAGCATAAGGCCAGGGATGGCCAGGTTGATGGCCGTCTCAATGTGCGATGACTCGAAGAGCTCGTGTGGCCGGCAATCAAGCAGCAGAAGAGACGCGCCGCCGCGCGCCTCCAGCTCCTCCTGCAGCCACTCGGCGCTCTTGCAGGGCATGGCCCCGGCTCCCGTCGCCGCGCCCGTCGCGGTGCCTAAGCCGGACCCAGATCCCGCACCCGGCTCCGACCCCGCCCGGGTGCCCCCAGCCGCCGCCGCCCCCGAAGTCGACATGTGCACCCGCGCTGGGGGGCCGCGGAGCTGATTTTTCATGGGGAGCGCGGGCGGCCCGGGGCCGGGGCCGGGCAGCCTTGCCCTGGGACGGCGCCCCGGCCGCGCGGGCCCCAGCCGCGTCTCCGGGCGCCCGCCTCCCGCCGAGCTGCGTGCCCGCCGCCCCGGCCTCCCGGCCTCAGTCCCGCCCGCCCGGCCCTCCGCGCGCGCCGCGGCCTGACAGCCCCAATTAAACAGCGGCTCCCGCGGCCGCGCGCCCAGGCGTCCTTTGGAAGGCGGGGCCGCGAGGCCGGTGCCCGGGCTTAAAGGCGCCGCGCCTCCGCTGCCCCTCCCCACAGGGTACGCGGGCGCGCTCGCGACCGGTGTGTCCAGAGGCCGGTACCCTGGTCCTATCTCCGCCTCCGCTGTTTAGCTTAGCCGGGAACTGGCTACAGTCCGCCTAGGGGACCACAGCCAAGACGCCCCCTCTGGTCTTCTCCGGCTCCGCTCCCAGCTGTTCTGAACCCTACGGGAGGAGCTGTCCTAGGGACATCCCACGCCTGGCACCCCACTCCGCACTTACAGAAGCAGTTTCCCCGAGGCAGGGTCCCTGGGAGGGGGATGCGGTCACACTAAGCCAATCTTTCCTCCTCTCGCCTGTCATGTTTAATTTATTCATTTTTTCATCGAACTCGTTCGACAAATGGAAACTGAATGCCTACTATGTGCCAGGCATTGTGCTAGGGGTTAATGTTTTAGGCGAGCGCATCCCTCTGATGGTCACAGGCTCCGAGACCTGAGTTGCAGGACTTCACCCCAGCAGGCCCGCTGGGGAATCAGCACCTAGATGACTGGCGGGGTAGGACGGCTCAGGGCCGCTGCTACCCTTCGCAGGCTGGGGTGAAGAAATTCTGGAAAAAACTGGTCTGGGAAGGAAGCGCGAGCCCTTTAAGAAGGCTTTACTAGTGGGGTTGTGACAAGCTGGGTGAAACGCCACGTGACTTTTCCTTTAGGGAGGGTAGGAGGCGAGCGCTCTTCATAATCTGCTTTTCTTCTGGTACAGAGCTCTCAGGGCACCAATCAACTTTTGTAGTAGGCGGGCACGCGCTGCACAGACGGCCAATCATGACTGAAAGAGGCGGTAGAGGAAAGGAGGCGGGGCCCGCCGCCCGCTCCACCCAGCGCGGAGAAATGGGCGGGGTCTCCGCGAACGTGTGTTTCGGCTTTCTAAAGGGAGGGGCAGAGGAGGTGAATGGATCCGCAGGTAGCGCTGGAACAAAGGGGCGCAACTCAGGCGGCGCGCGTGCGCAGGACCTGCCCTACGTTCTCTTTGGAACTAGAGTGGTCTTCCTTGGGAGGAAGTAGTCCGCAGGCCCCATTTCCTGCCAGGCAGGATGCCCTCCAGCTTTTCCGGGCGTAACACCTCCACGCTGCAGAGGCTGGTCAGCTGCGAACCACCTTGCCCCCACCCCGAACTGGGAGGGTTGTGTGGGGGGGTGATAATAGTCGGTAGTTGCTTAAGAGTGAGGGCCTCTGGAAAGCAGAGAATTTCAACTGACTTCTGACCAGAAGGCACGAAAAAGAGTTTCATCATCCCCCTCCCCGCTTCAGTCTTGAAAAAGAGGGATAGTCTATCTACAGGGTTTCATACGCTGGGCTGTGTCCCAAAGGAGAAGGGTGTCTCCACAGTTACACTCTCAGGCCAAAGCAGTGCATCCAGAGATAGTCTTATCAGTGTAATTGGATGCCCAGAGAGGTAAAGGAGAATAGACCCTTTGCCCAGGGTTTTTCTGGGATTGCTGGGCAGAACCTGCCACCCTGGGTGCCAGACCCTGCTAGAAAGGGCTTCCAAGAGCTGAAAGGCCAGACCCAGATTCTGTCCTACCACCTCTTGCTAGCGTGTTATGCCACCTGAAGATGGTTTTCATCTCATGGCCTCTTGGTTGGCAATGAGTGCCCAACCTGTCTGCAGATCCATCCTGCTGGTTTGACCTCCTCTGAGACTTTCCCTTGGGGTGGGGGTGACTATGTAGGTGCTGTTTGTCAGGCATGAAGGGTGCACTCAAAAAAGAAGCCTGAAGTTGGGCCTGGTGGCACACTCCTATAATCCCAGTGACTTGGGAGACTGAGACAGGAGGATCACAAGTTTGAGGCCAGTCTGGACAACTTAGACCCTGTCTCAAAATAAAAAATTTTAAAAGGGCTGAGGGTGTGTCTCAGTGGTAGAAAGCCCCTGTATTAAATCCCCAGTATCACCCAAAATAAACCAAACCTGAGCAGACTCCCAGGGCAGGGTGAGCTGCTAGCCAGTGAATCATTCACAGCAGTCCTGAGGGTCTTCTGGACTCTAGGCATGCCTAGGGTGGGACCAGTTTCTCTCCTCCATGTGGCAGCACCAGCAGCCTGGTTGCTGGCCCCTCTGTTCCATATGGGAGGTCACGCTGATCTGGGTGCTCCCCCCAGAGCCATGCAGGATGAAAGCAACCCCTTTTTCCAGGGGAGAGATTGGGCTTGATATACCCTTCCCAGATGGGGTCATGCTCTACTAATGTGTTAGGTCAAGAAAGATATCAGGGGGATTGGAGCAGTGGCTCAGCAGTTGCATTGCTTGCCTGGCATGCATGAGGATGCAGGTTCAAACACCAGCACCACATACACAACGAAGTCTTGAAGCAATGAAAGCCATATGAAAAAATAAATAAAATTTATTCTTTTCTTTCTTTCTCTCTCACTGTCCCTCTCTTAAAAAAAAAAAAAAAAACAGGGCTGGAGTGGTAGTGGCTCAGCAGTTGTGGTGCTTGCCTGGCATGCATGAGGATGCGGGTTCAAACCCCAACACCACGTACACAATGAAGTGTTGTAGCAACCAAAGCCACATGAAAAACTAAATAAAAGGGACTCTCTCTCTCTCTCTCTCACTGCTCCTCTTTCTCTTTAAAGAAACAAAGGAAGGAAAATATTAATTGCCCAATAAGTCAGGGTGCCATCCCTTGAGCAAGTCAGAGTTACATTAACACAAGGCTCAAGCTTCCTCAAGTGAAGCTGGGTCATATGTCCCTGGGGCTGAGACATGCTTGCTTTTGAGTGCCTGGTGAGGAAATGGCCATTGCTCTGATTAGTGAGAATTCAATTGCAATGGTCACCTCCTCTGTGTCCCAGTAGTCCCCATCACCCCACCCTAGGGAAGAGGAAAGGAGGTCCTGCCATTCCTTACATTAACTTGTGATGCCTCACCTGTCTCTCTACTTCTCTAGAGTCCTCCAGGGGGACCTACAACCACAGGGGAGGTCCATGAGGATGTACGGAATTGAAAAAGCTCAAGTGAGGGGGTGGGTGTGGTGTGCTCAGCAGGGATGTAAAGATAATCAGGGTCTGGATGAGTGCAAAAGAGAGAACATGTAAGGAGAGGGTGACAATGGAAGCAAAGGAATGGCAGGAGAACTAACCTGGCCATGTGAGGTGCCAGTGGGACATATCCGTCCTCTCCTAGGCTGGAGAAAAGGCCCAAAGCCTCAAGACCCATGAACCCCATCCTTGTTCCCTCTCCATCACAGCCCCTGTTCAGCATCCTCCACCAGCCCTCTTCCCTCTAGATGGCCAGCAGCATGCCTGTGCTCCCTCAAACCTGTTGCTCCTCCTCACTTCTCATCCCTATTCAAGCACCGGGCACTTTTGGGGCCACCTTACCTGTCAGCACACATTCAACCTAAAACCACACAGAGAAGGGTCTTTTGTTAGAATGAGACTGGGCCATGATGGTGGGCTGTTTTCTATTCCTCTGAGGGGGACTAAGTGTCCTCGAGAGCAGATGTGAACAGGTATACCACGCCCTCCACCCACATCCATGTTTCTCAGGGACCCAGAAGTAGTGTAACCAAGAACAGACTTTTCTTTTCCCTCTGATGCCCCTGGATTTCTAAGAGATGGGCTGTCATTCCGGTGCCATATCCTGGAGGAGGATGAAGAGCCAGGTCCTTAAACTCTTGGTTCAGCGAGGCTAGAACAAATTTAGGATGAGCTCCTGCTTAATACCAGGAGGACAGCTTTTTAATGGGATCTAAATCCCTATGAGAGATGAACAAGGGGCTGGGCACATGGCCAGGCACTGCAATCCATGATGCCTGACTGAGTCACCTATGTTCAACGAAGCTTCCCCAGGCCGTGGTGTGAGGCCTGATGAGACCCAAACTCATTCTCCTTGCCCCTGAACTTTGGGACAGCTTCTTGCCCAATCAAGCGGTACTGATAGGTAATGTCTAAGCAGGACAGAAGTGAACTGTGAAAAAGCTGGCAGTTCTCCTTCCTGTATGAAACTCCTGGCTATACACACCAACACATGTGCATCTATATGCATGTGTGCGCGTGCACACAAACAACACACTAGAACATACAACACAGGCACAAGTTCCCCAGCAGGGTCATTACCAGATTGGTGTGATTCCCGGGCAATCCGGTCAACTGGGCCCACCCTCCCCTATTGGCTGTTGCTAGGATCTCTGTGATTTCAAGCTCAGGATGGAATAGGGTTCTACTTGTGCTCTTCTCCTGGTAGGGAGCTGTCACTCTCTAGCTGCCTGCTGTGTAGTTTAAGGAAGCTGGAACTTCTCTGGGGCTGGCAGCCACATCTGCCCAGGTGTGTGGGATAGAGAAGGTGAGAATGCAGGGCCCTGGGGAGCAAATACCCTAATGGGAGAAAGGGTCATGCTCAGGGAAATCAGAGCCTGAGACTTCCCAATGGAAGTGATGTCCTGGGAAATGGAGGGGGAATCCCCAAGGCTGCTTGGAGAATGCAAAGGGGAAGGAGGAGAGGGGCCTCAGGCCAGCCTCCCCATCCCATTTATTCTCAAACATTTTCTGAGTGCCTGCCCTGTGCCAGGGAGTGCAGAAGACATGTGGTGGGGATTCAGATGGGATCAGACTCACATAATCCCTCCTTCTCCCAGCTCCCTGCCTTCACCAGTGACAGAACAGACCTTTGGCCAACATGTCCATGTGGAGTCCCCATGGGCAGTCACTTGAGAGTGCAGTTTTCCCAAACACATACTCAGACCACAAGGATGGAAAATAGAGGACAGACATTCACACTCTTCTATGTCTTGTCCCTGGCAGACATTACTAGTCAAGTGCAGCACTTTTCTTTCTGAGCCATCCCCTGGCTGGCCTCTACTCATTTGAGAGCAGTTCAGCGCATGGGAGTCTAAGGTGGTATCTCAGATCTCACCTGTGTGACTTCACCTAGTGAAGCTCCCTTTCACCATTGGAATCCCAACCTTACAAGGTCACCTGGGGCCTGACCAAGCTTCTCTTGTGGCCCACCTACTCCATGGTTGTCTAGGCACCCCTAAAAGGGATAAAGCCTGGAGGACATGTGGGCATTCCAAGTTCTGCACAGAGGTGACTTGGGAATAGTGTCAAAAGAACCCATAGAAAGGCCACAGTCTGTTTCCCTTACTCCAATATGGACTCTTGCTTTACTATCCTTAGCCCTGCATCCACCCCAGATCCCCCAGTGGCTGAACAGAGCAGAGCCTGTCTGACCATTCTGCAGATGGGAAAGCTGAGGCCCAGGAAGGGAAGTGTCATGCCCAAGGGCCTGGCTTCAGGCCCAGCCAGTTACTCACTTACTCACTGGGACTGGGGTGAGTCACTGTGGCCCAGGTGATGGGAAGGAAACACATAAACACAGGCAAGTGGGAAGGGAGGTCTGGGGGAGGGTAGAGGCCTGCCTGGGGTTCCCAGTTAGGACTTTCCACACACAGGCCCCCATGGGTTTACTGGACAGGTCACACCTATCTCAAACCACGTTCCTTTCTGACCTTGCATTCAAACTACATCAGCCTTAGTCTTTATCCTGCCCTGGTCTTCCCCTGCTCCAAAGCCTGCCACTGTCCCTAGCATAGAGTCCAGGCTACACTCTGTGGCCAGCATGTCCCTAGGTGACCTAGGCCTCTTCTCCCCTCTCCTCGTTTCCTTCAGAGTTCTATACTTTCGGCTACCCTCTACTCTCCCTCATATCCTCATCCCAGGCTCCGAAAATATCTATCTTGGTTCCTCTACAGGTTCTTTGCCCTCAGAGGTCCTCACTCATTGATCCCTTTGCTAGAAACAAAACTGTTTCCTTTGAATGCCTTCTTATTCTCCCTGCCAGACCCACCTGTTCCCTGGGGCCAGGATGGGTACCTGGGAAGCATCTGGGCAGGGATAAGAACCCCTGTGTACTTCTAGAATCTTCTGCCTGATTAGCTGAGACTTAAAACATGTTTGGATTTCCCCTGCCATGGGATGATTCCAGAAACCTTTCACTTCCATTCCCCACCTAGGCCTCAGCATATCCTGCCTGACCTGCCCATTCAGTGAGAGTCCCTGGTACCAGAAATCTCCTTGCCACCAAGAGATGGATCCCTGCCCTCACTTCCTTTCTGATCTCAGGTGGTAGGCCTCAAGTTCTCTGTTGGAGGCCTTCCCTCCCTCCCTGCTAAGTGTAGCTTACCCTTCCCCCACAGGCTGAGTCATCATCCCCACCTCTTCGTGGTCCCAAGGGTGCCCTGGGTCCAACCCCTAAAGCCTGGAAGAGGAACTGGGGTTGGGGGGCTCTTGACTCAGTTGGATGCTCATCTGCTGACACCAAAGTCATCCCTAGAAAGTCAAGACAAGCCATTCAAAATCCCAGGTTAGGGCTGGAGCAGTGGCTCAGTGGTTTCGGCGCTTGCATGGCATCTGTCTCTCTCACTGTCCCTATCTCTTAAAAACACACACACACACACACACACACACACACACAACAACAACAACAACAAAATCCCAGGTTAACAAGGCAGGCTGCTTCAGATTTCCTTAGGCCTCAGAGGCAGGCAAAGGAGAGAGGGAAGGACTCAGAAAAGCCCAGGTGGGATGGGTTCCCTGTCCCAAAGCCACGGGTAAAGGCTAACGCCCTTACCTCTTGGAAACACTTCACTAGAATCTCTAGCATCTTTACCGTGGGCTGAACTCCTTCCCTCTTACATGATACTCCAGGACTATGGAGTGTGAACCCACCTCGGGTTCTGATGGATGGAAGCCAAGGCTTTGGGGTAGCAGGTGTCCTTAGCTGCCTGCTAGGCACCCTTGGCTTCCTGCTTCAAGCTTCTGATCCTTCTAAGGCCACTGCTTCTAGGAAGGACTTGGAGTCCAGAAGGTTTGACAAGGCTGGGGGGTGGGAGGGCATCCCAGGCAGGCATTCTCAGTCCAAGCAAAAATAAGGAGAAATATGGAGTCCTGGTGTCCTGGTTCCATCTTTGTTGAACCTGCCTCTGGCTTTTGGACTCAGAGAGGTGTGAAGCCAGTCCAACCTCTAAGGCTGGGAGGTAGAGCAGGCCAGGAATTCCCAGGACACCTGGCAGGCGGATGTGCCAGGGGCCTGGGCTGGGCCTGCCTCAGGTGGGCAGGTCTCTCTGTAGCTGCTAGGCCTAATTGCCTCATTAGCATTTGCCTGCTGCCTGGGCCTGTCTGGCCCCCTCCCTGCCAGCCTACACAGCCCTGTTTTTCAGGAATCCCTCCTATGAGACATTGATGGTGACAATGACAGTGACCATGATGAGACTGGGGAAATGGCCTGGGAATCAGCTGACCAGGCCCAGGCCCAGGGTTGCTGGCTTGAGGCCTCATAGCCCAGCCCCAACCCGGTTTTCACGCCTGACGCCATCCCACTTGGGCTTAGCTGTCTACCTGTCTGCCTGGAGGTGGATGTGGCTGTTCCCAGGTAGGTAGTTCCAGAAAAATTTGGGGGACTCTTCTTCTGGCCTAACTCCACCCAGCATTACACCCACCAACAGAGCACCTGCCCCCAAACTTACAAGACTACTCTCTTGCAAAGACAAGGATCCTATGGGAGGAGGCAGGAATTATTCCAGGGTTTCTAGTGGGGCCCTCTGCAGTAGGAATGGGGTAGATAAGGGGCCAGCTCTCCTGGGGTTCTCCTGTCCTCCTCTTGCCCTTCCCCATGGCTCACACAGTCTCTCATCATAAGGCAGCACTGTCCTGGCCCCCATTCTCCAGACAGGATGAGCTTGTGGCTCAGAGCCCAGGGCCTGTAGAGGTGAGGGCCACTGAGAGGCATTTGGCTGCTTTAGAGACCCTAACACATCAGCCACTTCAGAACCTCCAGGCCCAATACAAGAGCTCAAGCTGAGGAGTGACTGGATTCCCCAGGCCCCAGGCTCTACCTAGATATACAGCTTCCAAGGGCCACAGGAAGGCCTGTAGAGCTGGGGAAAAATGCAGCCTGCTGTAGACTTGGTGGCCCCTAGTGGTAGCCCAGCCCTTGGGCCTCAATCTCACTATCAAGTGGGGTAACACCTTCCACTTACTCTAACTCCCAGGGGATAGAACAATCAGAGGACAGGGCCTCTTTAGCCTAAGGGGTTGGGCACTAAACCCAACTATCCCCATGCACTACAGGTGGCAGGAGTGTCCACCTGTATCAGACAAGGTCAAGCACTGACCACTTGCCATGCCTGTGATGGGCATAGCAAGACAGTCCTAGGTGACTCTTGGATGGCCAAGGTGGGAGTGTACCATGTGTTGTGGGACAGAGCAGGGGAGATGGAGTTGGGTGGACTCTGGGGAGCTTGACCAAGACACCTGGCTCCAATCCCAACTCCAGCACCAACCTCCTCTCTCCAAGTCTCACTTTCTCTGTAAAAATGGGGGTATGATATACAAGGTAAGACTGCTGTGAGGCAGGAGCAAGTGTGCTGTAGGAAGGGTCCACTCTGCTGTCCCATGCTTAGCTCTCCCTTGTGTCCAGACAGGGGAGAGGGACCAATGTAGCAAGCACCCCATGTGAGGGCCTCCTAGAGCAGAGGGCTGGGAGAGCCTACAAGCAACTGTGCCAGGAGGGTGGCAGAGTGGGCTCTGGGCAGGAGCTGGCCCCAACAGGGAGGGAGCAGAGAGAGCGAAGCTCTTCTGAACCTGGAACTGGTAACTGCCCCATCCCCAGGCTAACGTCCAAGTGGGGAGGTAGCACAGACACTCCCAACACCAGGGCCTGTCTGTGCAGATCCCATTGCATGGGGAAGGCCCTGCCCTCCAGCCTCTGATTCTGTGCCCACACAGGCCCACCTACCTGCCTGCCCTCTCCTGAGAAGGAAACACCAGTGTAGGAAAGGACTTGGAGTCACCAGGGTCCAGGCCTGGCTCAAGTGCCTTCCTGCCTGCAGTCTTGGCCACACCAGCCCCTTGTTGGGTTCCTGTTTACTCTTCCTTAGCTGTCACCCCCATGCAAATCTCACCCTTAGCTGGATGTGGTGTCACACACCTGTAATCCCAGAGACTAGGGAGGCAGAGGGAGGAGGATCACGTTTTGAAGTCAACCTGGGCAACTTGGTGAGATCCTGTCTCAAAAAACAAAACAAACAAAAAGCCAACAAACAGAACAACAGAAATAAAACCCCTTAAATCCCACCCTTTCCTCAGAGCCATCAGACAATTCCTGATCAGACCCTCAAGGAGTCTTTCCCATTAGGGGAGCCTTCACCCATCCCTTCTGCCTCGTTACCTCTTTTCCTGTAGTATTTTCCATAGAACACAATGCCCACCAGGTATACCTTCATAAAAAGGGTCATGTCGCTGAGACTATTTGCATAAGGCTCCAAGAGCTGGCTATCTCCCTGCTGGTCTGTGATCCTTGCTTGACTTAGTGGGTCTTTACCATAAGTTAGAGAGCTACTGGTCCTACCTGGGGCTCAGTCATTTCTCCTGGGAATGGGACCCATTGAGACTCTGGGACCTCACTCTCCTCCTCAAATGCCATGGGTGTCTCACTGGACACCCACACCCAGCATGGCTCCTGAACAGCTTTTTCCTAATGAGACTTCAGACACCAGGCCAAGACAGCCGACCCTGCCCAACCTCCACAGGATAGGGCAGGAAGGTGGGCAGCTAACACAACCCACATACTGGGCCTCCCCTCCTGTCTGTAGCTGAGGGACACAGGGTGGCATCAGCGCTGGCAGGGTCAGCCTAGAGTGGCGAGGGGCAGCCAGCCTGGATTTAAAGGAGCATCTCACTGTTGGGTGGCCAGCTGGATATGGAGGGGCCATCTCCTGCCCCCATAGACCTTCCCACCTAGTTCTGTCCCCCACCCCCATCCCACCCCAGGCCAAACAAGCCACAAATTTGGGCTTTTTATGCTGAAGGAGAGGAGCAGGCCTCTAAGGGGCCTCATACCACTTCCCAGCACACCACTGGCCTGGGGCCTCCCGTAGGGGTCTGTAAGCTAGGCAGCAGACCTGGTGGGGGTAGGCACCAGAACTTCTGGGGATAAAGTCTTCCCTCTGCCTGCCTTCCTCCCCCTCCTCCCCCTCCCTTTGGTCCTCCACAAACACATGTTTCCAATCCCCTCTCAGGCCCCTCTCCCCCTCCCTAGCCCCTTCCCATTTCCTCTCAGAGGCATCCACTCACATGTGGAACTCATTAGGGGACCCTCAGGGCTCGTAACCCAACTCTGGCCTGGGCTTGGGGAGGAGGCCCTGTCCGCAGCCCCCATGCTGAGACCAGGCAGTTCCCCTCATGTCTGGCCCCTGTCTGGGCCTGTGCAGCTTGAAGCTGGAGACCACAAGTTGCTGGCCGGGAGCGGGGGATGCTGTGGAGGGAAGCATGGCCAGGCATCCCGACATTCCCTCCAGCCTGCTCTCAGCAGGCGCCTGGCAAAGCATCCTCCTAGCAGCCAGGCTGTGGTAGCTTCTGATTCCATGGAGGCAGCTGGACCCATGTGTGCAAAGCAGGTTTCAGTGCTCTTAAAGCAAGCCAGAGGAAGAGTGAGGAGTTCTGAGCAACTAACCTGGTGACCCCTAGTTTCCATCTGAAAAATGGGAAGGACGGACGTCCAAGAGGCGATATGTTGAAGGTGGCAACATAAGGCCACCTTCTTCCCTGTTAGTAGAGGTTATGCTGTGTTCACCAGAGTTTGGGAAATGCCTGGATGAATGGGTAGTCAGCAACTTCCCCTCAGGACTTGTCAGAACCTTTAACATATTCCTAAATGGTGCAACTGAGGTCCCAGAATTCACTATTTCCAGACATCCCCAAATCTTCCGGCAGCCCTGTGAAGCCGCTCCAGCTGTCACTTCTCAGATATGAAATCCTGCATTTCTGGCAGAGGAAATGGCAGGTGCAAAGGCCCTGGGGCCAGAACAGTGAAGAGGCCACTGTGGCTGGAGGGGAATGAAGAGGTGGGTAGATGAGTAAGTGTGGGCAGGTTCAAGTAGGGCCTCAGCAGTGGTGAGCACTTGGCCTGTCCTTGGCGGTGAAGGGACCATTCAAGGGGGTTGATCCATCTTACAAGTTTTCTTTTTATTGCTTATTATTTGGCCTTACATTTTGGTAGACTTTGGCTGCTGTGTGCTGAGAATAATGGGTGGGCCAAGGGCAAAGGTGGGAGACCAGGTGGAAAATGAGCAGGCATCATCCCAGCAGGTCTTGGCTCCTTGGGGTGCTCACTCCAGAATGCCTGACAGGTGGGAAGGCTCATGCTTTGGGAGGCTGGAGGGACCTGCACCTGATCTGCTGCAGCCTGAGGTTCCCATCCCCTACCAGAATGGCCTATGACAACGAGTCTCTCCCAAACCAGACATTTGTCCTCAACAGGAGACTTTGGGGGTATCTTTCAAAGGGCCATGGGCATCCTTGTGAGGCTAAGAGGCCCTGTTCTATGGCACACCCCAGCTACCTGCAGGGAGGGGTTGGACCTGATCCAAGGACCAGGAGTAAGGTTAGTAGCAGAGGTCAGCTTCACAACTTCAGTCAAGGAGTCTCATGGCAGCACTGACATGGGCCAGTCTGGGCCTGTGTGACAGAAAGGACCTTCTTTTTCCAGTTAGTGGGCACATTTGTGTCACTGCCTAGAGGGGCACAGAGGACTAATTATATCCTGCTCCTAGTTCCAGAGGTTTCTGAGGAACAAATTCAGGAGCAGTAGTCATAGGCAGAAGATTCTGGGGCCTGAGCTGAGAACCAGCAACCATTCCAACCTTGGGCATGAGGGTTGGAATGGTTCAAGCTGAGGTCATGGTTTGAGAAGCTCAGTGAAGAGGTGGGGTGAGCACCACAGGAGCTTCTGAGGGAGCCAGGTCAAAGCAAGGCCCCAGGCTGAGCCCAGCAGGGGAGGGCAAAAGTCTAGAAGAGGCCAATTGAGTAGGACATCTGGAGGGTTCAGACCTAAGACTAAGGGAACATGGCTGGATAAACATGGGTTCCAGGTACTCAGGGATCCCACGGGAGTCTAGACTCCAACACAGAATCCAGATGTGCAGCCAGGAAAGATGGAGATGGTCAGGAGTGGTATCAAGTTTATGTCTGAGGGAGCCTGGGTCCTGGCTCCTGTAGGCCAGGCCTCTACCCATGGAGGACCCACAAAACATGCCAAAATCTCCCTTTCAGGAACATGTGCTAATGTCTAAAAGAGAAGCGGAGGACTGAGAATGGGAAGCGGTAGGACAGCATCACTTCCTCTCCTGCAGAGGTTCCTCTTCCCCATGCCGATTTTTCATGGGTGGTAGGAGAGGATGGGCAGGGGTGGGAGTTGCTGCCACAAGCAGCCCTCCAGGAAGCTGGGCTCTAGGTGGCCTCACCTGAAGTACAACCCTCCCCTGGCCATGCTCTATAAATAGGTTTTTGGGAGAGTGTTTCCATTTGGCAGCTCTCGGCAGGAGGGGCTGGCACAGAGTACTTCCTGATGCCTTTGCCGCAAGCGCTCTGGGATGGTTCGTCTAGAGCAGTTGTGAGGGCCCCACATCCTGGGCCTTCGTGGGTCAGGAAGACAGGGTGAGGCTTCTCCAGGGACCCCCTCCAAAGCGGCCAAGAGAGCGAGCTCATGGTGGCAGGGCAGCCTGGCTGGGATGGGCTGGAGTCTACCAGGCAACAGGACAGGCCCCATGCCAAGGCAGCAATGCACACAGGAAGTGGAACGATGAGCCAGGGCTGCCACTGGCCTGCTACTGCTGCCTTAGCCAATGTGATTCCCTTCTTAGCAGCCTGGGGGTGTGGATGATGCAGGGGAGTGGGGGTACCACTCTGGGGAGGAGAGAACCCCTGGGCAGCTTCTGGTCCCCCTTAAATAGCCACACATCAATTAAAGCTGGAGCCAAGAGGGGCCAATCTCTAGTAAGTCATTTAGGAAGATGAGGTTAATGACAGGGAGCTGGGATAGCAGGGCCAGTGTGACTCACTCTGCTCTCGCTTGCTCAGCGGGCTGGGTTTCCGGGATTCCGAGCAATCACAAACATCCACCCCCAAGCCTGTGCTGGTCCTAATGGTGGCCTTAGTAACAGAAGAAGTGGTTTTGGAGTGCTTACCTCCTCGGGTGGATAGGGGCCCAACTTCCTTCCCAACACTGTGGACGCTCATGGCAGGGGCCATAGGATCATAAAACCATAACGCTGACCACCTAGAATTTGAGCTTTGAGTCCCCTGTCCCATTGACACATAGAGCCTGGGGTGTGGGGAAACAGTCGTACATTGACCACATTCATCCTGAGTGCCCAATGAGACAGGTACTATCTTGCAGTGGCCCAAAACCCTTAGGGACCTCCTCTAAGGCTTTGGAGCCAGTAGGGCTCTGCACAATGGGTTAGGGGCTCCAATTCCACTTCTCTGCCCTTATCCCATAGAGAAATCATGAAGCTGTGGCAAGCATATTGCTGGACAGAGGTTCCATGACAGCGGGGTGAGAGGGTGGCAGTATTTCCAGGACAAGCCAGCTTGAGCCACCTGGAGGCTCTGGAGAAGTGGTTACAGCCATCTGGGGACCCTTGAGCATGTGCTCCTGGGACATGGTGACTCAGGGATGAGGGGCAGGCAGGCTTGTCATGGTGTGGGGTGAGTTCAGCAGCTTCTTCCTGGGGGCTGCCTGGCTTAGTTGTCCAGGCCCACCTGGTTGGCCTGTGCCTCTGCATCTCCAGCAGGAAAAGCAGGTTCATCTTTGGAATCCCAAGAATCTGGCAAAGGGTCAGTGGGGGAATGGCAATTTAAACCATAGACACCTATTCTTTTCTTTCTTGTGGGAAGATTAAGATATGAAGTGGGTGTGCAAATGAGAACTGCCGCTGCATCCCTAATAAACTCTACCCTAACCTCATCCTACTAACAGAGGGAGAAGAGGGAACAGAGCAAGAGAGGGAAAAGAGAAAGAGGAGGAGGAAAGAGGAGAGAGGGAGAGAGAAAGAGAAGGGGGGGGAGAGAGGAATGCAATTTGATTTTCTGGGAGTTGAGTTACCAAAATCCAAAAAGACAGGCTGAGCTGAGGCATCTGCATCTCCAGAAGGGCTGCTTTTGTGTTTGGCAGTAAGAGGTGGGGAGGGGATCCACTGGGTAGGGCTGGGAGAGCATCACTTGGGGATACACAATAAGAAAGGTCATTCACATGTCTCTTAACCTTTACAAGCCACCTCAAAGCCAAACACAGCCCTGTCTGCCACCATCCCAGACAGCCCAGTTCACGGGTCTTGTTGATTCTTTATAGGGTGAGGGGATGGAACTGTAACTAGATGGAGAGTACCCAGAATAGTCAGAGCTCCCAAGGAATCCCCCTGTTCCCTATGCCCAGCATAACCTGGGACCCCAGATTGTCATTCAGAGTGGTGAGTTTCTAAGTTGGGCCTCACATGAGCAAGAAAAGAACTCTTGTGTGGGAAGAACTTGCCCCCCCCTTTTTTTGTATAGGAGATTGAACCCAGCATACTGTACCACTGAGTTACATCCCCAGCTATTTTAATTTGAGACCGGGTCTTGCTAATTGCCCAGGCTGGCCTCTAACTTGTGATCTTCCTGCCTTAGCCTCCAGAGTGGCGAGGATTACAGATGTGCACCACTGCACTTGGCAGATCTGTGTTGTATTGAAGACAATGCAGCGTTCTAAGATGCCTCAGGG
>PVKS010009252.1:0-64718 GCA_004027875.1 Aplodontia rufa
ATCTAAGGGTCGATTGTCTCCACTCATCTGTGGAGGTGGGGACTAGACCCTGGACAATGAGAAAGTTGCTCTAGAAACATGAGTTAAATTCAGATAAGATGTAATGCTTTACAATCTAATACTATTTTTAGAGTTATAACGGGAAGGGGAAGGGAGGGATAAGGGAGGGTAATTGGGGGGGCACTCCTGGGGACAGTTGCAATGTCCAGAATATATACACATCTTATACACACTTTATATTGTTTTGTTAAAATCTTGTAAGGTTGCTCAAAAATAAAAAAAATAAAAAAAAAGAAATAGCAACAAATCCACTGATCATAAATATCTATCCCCAGCCCCTTTTATTTTCCATTTTGAGACAAGTTCTCACTAAGAAGGCTAACCTAAAACTTGTGATCCTCCTGCCTCATCTTCTCCAATAGCTGAGGTTATAGGTATGAACCACTATACCTGAACGATTGTGTTTTTTCTCAAAATTATATGAGCATATTGCTTTAAAAGTAAAAACAAAAATAGAAAAAGAAGGGTGTATTCTGGTAATGTAGAAATAAGTATAAATCTAGGGAGGAAGTGGTCTTAGAAATTGACCAAAGGAGAGCTACAGATTGATAAATGTTTATTCTTTGAAAATTGCCATAGTGGGAAATAAGAATGTATTAGTCCACGGCCTTCTGGTCTGGACTGCTCTAGCCCTGTCTCTGTTCTTTTGCCCTTCATCCTTCATTGCTTGGTAGTGTGATATACTTGATTTAAAGTCTGGTGGGGGGTAAAATATGAAAACCCACATGTTGCTGGCCAAAAGCAATAGTTTTAATTCACTATAATGGGGAAAGACTACAATTTTGCTAGTACAAAGTGCAAATCTGGGTTGGGAAGAATGAACCACTATACAGAAATTTAATGGTAACAGACAAAGTAGAGCTGACCTATACTCTCTACACATTCTTACCTAAGTGCTAAACTATGCGTGTTGTGGGGAAAATCCAACAGGGTCCATGGAAAGCCAAGGGAGACTTCAGAACTGGCTGCACCTCTGAATGTGTTCTTCAATCCAGATACAGCTATGGAATAAGGCTGGGGAAGTTTAGGGAATTGAGATGCAAATCACTAAATTGTATACACTCAGGGGTGGCACTAAAGAAACAGGATGAGGAAAAAGTTTTTATGAGCTGAAACATTGTTATATTCACACTGTGGGGAAAGAGACTATGCAGTTCAAGTCCAAGCAAGTTACTAAAACAAACAAACAAACAAACAATAACAACAACACACATGATGAGCCTTATAAAATAAAATATAATTCAGAGGAACAAAAATATATTCCCTCAAATTTCTGCTTTCACAAACACATTGTGTGGACATACAAACAAACAGAAGGCTACGACCCATGCTTGGGTGTGGGGGTTAGCAATCAACAGAAACCAACTCCAGTGAACTCAAATATTGGATTTAGTAGAAAATTCAAAGCAGCTTTATGAACATGTTGAAAAAATTAAGGGAAAATATATTCAAAGAATTGAAAGATATGCAATCAATGAGTTAATTAATGAAAAATCTCAACAGAGAATTAGAAAGTACAAAAAAAATCAAATGGAAATTCTGGAGTTGCAAAGGATAATAACCAAACAATAAAGTAATTAGTGGCTGACTTCTCACCCAAAACAATGCATGTCATAAACAAGAGGAATGACATATTCAAAATGCTGAAAGAAGACCCCATAAAAGAAGATTCTGATACCCTGGGGAGAATACCCCTCAAATACAAAGGCAAAATAAAATCACTCCCAAATTAATAAAAACTGAGAATTCTTTGCTAACAGACCTTAGTTACAAGGAAAAGCAAGAAAATCAGGCTGATGTAAACAACTCCAGATTGTACCTCAGATCCACCAGAAGAAATGGAGATAACCAAAAATATATGAGTAAATGAAAAGACTGTGTGTGTATGTGTATGTGCATGCACACAGGTGTATGAATGTCTTATGGTTTGGATATGAACCCAAAAGATTTTGCATTAACAAAGTAATATTCAGAGGTAAAATGATTAGATTATGAAAGATGTAAGCTAATGGGTCCATCCTACCTCGAATGAGCGACCTGGGTGTTAATGATAGGGAGGTGGGGTGTGACTGGAAAGGATAGGTCACTGAAGATGTTCCTTTGAAGGGTTCATCTCTCCTGTTACCCCTTCATATATCCTTCTGTGTGTGTGTGTGTGTGTGTGTGTGTGTGCGCGCCTCCTGGTCTCTGCCAGCAGTGCAGTGCTCCTCCACTACACCCTTCCTCAACAATGTTCTGCCTCACGCTGGTCCCAGAGCAATGGAATTGGTCAGCCATGAACTGAACCTCTGAAACCATGGGTCAAAATAAACTTTTCTTCCTTTAAGTTGTTCTTGTCAAGTATTTTGGCAACAGCAATGAAACTAACACAGGGCTCATACAATTTTTTTCCTTTCTTAGTTTCTTTAACATGAGATTATTTAAATCAATAAGTTTGACAGAATTATTTGGCTTATATATGAAGATTTTATGTGTATGGCAATAATACCACAAAGAAATGGGGAAAATGAAATGGAGTTTTACTGATAAAAATTTGCTGTATTTCCCTGAAGTTAAGTTAGTATAAGCTTTAAGTGAATCATGAAATTAGAGATGGATATTTTAATCCTTAGAGGAACCAACAGAAAATATTTAAAAATAGCCAAAATGGAAGAACTGAAAAGATATGAAATATACAGGAAACAAATAACAATAGAAACTCAACTGTATCAGTAATTGCAGTAAATATGAATGAAAATGGATAAACAGCCAAGACCTTACTATTTCTCTGCAAAATACACTCTTTAAATTCAGACACAAATAAGTGAGGGAAAAAGCATGAAAATGATATGCATGCATGCAGTGACAACAGAGTTGGAATGGCTTGCTGATATGAACTAAATTAAGACACCAAGACAAAGCTATCAGTAGAGGTAATTTTTGTTAATATTTTCTAATTATAAAAGGCTGAATGCATCAAAGATACAATTATAAGTATATATTCTTATAACATTTTAGCACCAAAAAAGGAAACAAAAACTGACAGAATTAAAAGAAAAATAGAAAATATAGCAGTTATAATTGGCTGCTTAGAAAATTTCATCTCAGTAATTAGTAGTCAAAGAGAGAAAACCAATAAGAATATAAAACCAGTCTTGAATAACACTATTAAACTCAAGGACCTACTTGATTTTCAGAGTACTTCAAACAGCAGTAACAAAATACACATTATTTTTCAGGTGCACATAATACAGTCTTCAACATAGACCTAAGAGAGTCCATAAAGAAAATCTTAAAAAGTAAAAGGATTGAAATAATAGTCTTTTAAAACTAATTACGGAATTAAATTGGAAATCTATGAAAGAAGGATTTGGGAGAAACCCTCAAATATTTCAAAGTTAAATGACAGATTTCTAAATAATTGGTCAAAGAAGAAATCACAAAGGGAAATTGCAAAATACTTCAAACTAAAAGAAAGTTAAAAAAATAACAAAACTTATTGGCTGAGCACAGTGATGCTCATCTGTCATCTCAGCAGCGTGGAGGGTGAGGCAGGACTGTAAGTTCAAAGTCAACCTTAGCAATTTAGTGAGGCCCTAAGCAACTTAGCAAGATCCTGTCTCAGAATAAAATATAAAAAGGGCTGGGGATGTGGCTCAGTGGTTATGTGCCCCTGGGTTCATTAACTGGTAGAAAAGAAAAAAAAAATACTTATGGGATGCATCTCATGCAATTCTTTGAAGCAAATATATCATAAAATAGCCATGTATGGTAGTATGTGCCTGCTCAGGAAGCTAAGGAAGAATTGCTTGAGCCCAGGAATTAGAGGGCACCTGGTCACTCAGCAAGACACAGTTAGGGAAAAAAAATACATAAATTTAAACTTTAAATGCATAGCATAAAATGCTTATATGATTGAAAGAAGAGAAATCTATCTTTTCTTCTGCTTTGATAAGTAAGAGAGAAGTCAGACTCAAAATAGAAAAAAGAAAATAAAGATGAGATCAGAAAACAGTGTAGTAGAAACAAAAAAAAAGATGAAAGAAAATAGCCAATGGAAACATAAGCTGTCTTTTCATAAAGATCTACAAAACTGATCAACATTAAGTACAAGTTGTAAGAATTAGAATAATATAAGGAAATATTCTGAATAACTTTATACTTAAAAAATTAACATTAAATATCTAAAACTAAAAAGTACCAAAACTGATTTAGAAGTAGTAAGAAAACTTAATAGACATACACAAAATAAAGCAATTAAACTAACAAATAAAATATTAAAAAGAGGTGGGCTGGAGAGGTGGCTCAGCAGTTTTAGCATTGCCCGCATGCACGTGGACTCGGGTTCAAACCCCAGTGCCAACTACACACAGCAAAGTGCCACAGCAATGAAAGCCACATGAAAAACTAAATAAAACTGATTCTCTCTCTCTCTCTCTCTTCCTCTCTCTACCCCTCTCTTTAAAAAAAAAAAAAAAATATATATATATATATATATATAGGGATATTTCTGAAATAGACTACTTTGTAAAGTTCTACATTATTTGGGTCTTTTATAATGATTAGAAAATCCCAAATTCTTTATGTGATAGTAAATAAAATTCTGTATTTTTGCCATCTATAATTGTTAGGGGTTCGGTTTAATATTAAACTCACAGGAGATATTAGGCCTCATGCAGCACCAAGTTTTTTTTTTAATTTTAAGAGAGCAAACAGGAAATATCCCTTCACACACAATAAGCACCATAGGTGTGGTCTTGTTCTGCTTATGCCCAGTTTGCAGTGTCTCTACCGTACAGCATATAGAACACACAAGATCCTAAAAGCAGAGATGAAAAATGTGTCGACCACCTCAACTCAGGGAATTATTGGTTCAGAGCGCCTACACTCTCTTTATGTCACACTGTTCTCACAGTTGCTTGTGAGGAGCCCCAATCTTCTGGGGGCAGCTGTATCTCACTATAGTTATTCATTACTAAGTCTCCACAATGAGGTGTGACAGTTGGTCCTATACCTGCTCCTTGGCCAAATTCTCTTTTAATGTGCCTCTGTGCTAGTACATTTCATTTTTAAAAAATTCCTTTCAGTAACATCGTAAACAGGATTGAATATCAGTGAAAAACTCAGGCTCTCCCAAAACTAAGTAAAAGGCCAAACACACAGTTGTCAACTCTTTCTAAAAGTCTATACAGACATTAATCAAAGGTTAATAACAGACACATATTCAGATTATAAGTGATTTTTCTTATTTAAACTTTAATGTTTTTGTAGTGTTACAATGAGTAGGAATGATTTTGTATTTTGAAAAATAAATGTACTTCCCAAAAACAAATCTTTATAAACAAAATCAACTGTTTACTCCATTGGGGAAATTAACAGTTGGTGCAGATGGCAAATATTTATCACATTTGCCAATGCTGAATGACATTCCATAATCTCTAAAAATTAGATCTTAACTTTAATAGCTCTTAATTTCTTTAAAAATTACTTCAAATCCCAAATAAACTTGAGAGCTAAAATAGAAAAAGGAACATGTTTTGAGTACATTTAAATTCCTATTCCATTTCGGTAGCAGGTGGAGTCTCCAGGAAGGAGACTCTGAGATGGGCTCGACTTGCAGAAGGTTTGATAAGGGGTTCAATAAGGATCACACTTCTGGAAGGCCACAGACAGCAGACTGGACCAAGCAAGACCTCAGCTCTAAAGATGGAGGGAACCTTCAGTGTTGTTATGATGCTATGAGTGGCAGAAAGGAATGAGGGGAGGGGTAAGAAGAGGTAGGAAGAACGTGAAGGGAAAGTGAGGGACAGTTAAGTTTTACAGTCCCATTTCAATGCTGCTGGCCCTCGGAAGGGCCATGTCCTGGGTAAGGTGATTCTCTTCCATTGAGGCAATCCCTGAAGGGAACTGATAGCTTCAGGCCTGTGTTAAGAAACCCCTGCAACTGGGTGATCAGTCCTTTATTCCTGAAAGGGGATCAACAGTACATTATAGTTTTGATACAATTGAAGAAATAACAAATGAGCTTCTCTGGTACTGGGGTCTTTATAGCAGAGGCCATTAGTTGCATACCCAAGATCCAGCTCCTCCATATTGTCTCATTTGTTTGAAACAATGATGTGCCCAGCCGGATGGTAAAAAAGTGTCGAAACCAATTATGAGAATCCTACTCCCTCTCACCCTTTGCTGTGGTTATATATGGTCATATAGCCTGATTTCCAAACAACACAACCCAAGGAATTGTTTGCTATAGAGATATTGAAAAATACTTTGTTTTTCTTATTGAAAGGAACACATGTAAATGACAATCTCTTACCTGCTGGGTTTCAACATGCAATGCATTGAGAGTATTACATCAGAAAGAGGAACTCATTTGCTGAAACCCGCCTCCTGAGGACACATGCGACCAAAATGGCTCCTAACACCCTACTCAGGGGCGTACCTTGAGGTCCTGATGCTTCTTCCGACCTCCTGATGGGATAGGTTAAATAACTGCCACCTGCATTGCTCTCCACCCCTTGCTGACCTTTCCTTTCGTTTGTCCCCATACTCTTTATAACCGCACGCACTTCCTCAGTAAACAAGTTCCATCTGCGACTGGTCTCCCTGACACGTCTGATTGTCCTCCTTAGGGAGGGCTGGGAACAGGTGGTCAGCCAACCCTTGCCTCTCTTGGCCGCCTTGGTTGGGGCGCTTCTCTCCTTCTCTCCTGCGGGTCAGGGGGAACACCAGAGGCTAAAAACCCCAACATTACCTTTCCTGATTCTGTCTTCCTGGTTTTGAATACCTGTGGCTGCAGCAAGCCTTCTTGCAAAGAAAGAGGGAAAAAGGTCAACAGAAATTTTGATTTTGTTATGGTTTTACTGAGCTATTGAATGAAGCAATAAACATAACTCTGGGTTTCTTACTCTTTGAGGAAATAAACTCTCTGGTTTAACTTGGTAAAATTGGGGATTCTGCTACTTTCAGCACAGCATAATCCATACTGATCTTAGAGTTATAAAATGAAATGATAGCTCAATAGAAGATTTGCTAAAATATATATTTGATGTGTAATGTGTGAGGTTGTGTTTGTGTGTGTGTGTGTGTGTCAAATGGTACTTTGTTTTTAATAAGCACACAAACACCAAAAACTCTACCTTCCTTCTGCAGTTTCATATTGTTTATTTGTATTAGGGGTGTTAATGATCACCATTACGATGTTCTGCCATATAGAAGAAATCACACTGAGGGAAGTTAGCCAAACCTGGAGAGTCAAGAGCTGAATGCTTTCCCTCATTTGTGAAGGCTGGACCTAAACTCAGGCTTGGGAGAAAGGTAGACAAACTCATGTATTAGAACCATAGATCAAAAATGCAATATGTTAATATTTATGAAGTACTGTTGCAAGATACTACATAAGATATTTGAACAAGCTATACTGCATGCCTGTAAAAAAATGTAAATGTTTAATCCTATTGTCAAATATTTCAAAGAGTAACAAGGGATGTTAGGAAGGGAGGAAAAGGGGAAATGTTGGAACTGAGATAAAGCAAGGTACATTCCAAGCATTTATAAGTATGTGACTGTGTATGCTATAGTCATGTATATAAAAAAAGTTCTTCATAGGTATAAGAATTATGTCACTGTACTTGGGTTTTTTTTTTTTTTTAGGAAAAATATAGGACCCAGAAAAAGGCAAGGGATTGGGGGACAGGAGGAGGGTGGTAGAGAGTGCTGGGATGGGGGGATGTTGAACAAAATGTATTTCTGTATTGTGCGTATCTAGGAATATATGAAACAAATTCCATCATTATGTACAACTATAATGCACTATTTTATTTATTAAAAATAAATAAAAATTAATTTAAAAATATAAAAAGGATGTTCTGCATTACATAGACCTATTCAAAGTTTGTACATTAGAAAGAATATGCTTCTTAAATATATTTGACTAAAGGACACCTCTTTAAACTTCCCCTACTAACATGGAATGGATGGGAAAACATTTAGCATTGTGTTCTAATTCATAGTTTATTACTGATTTCCTATTTCTGAGATTTCTAAAGCAGTTTTTCTAGGAACATCTTGTTTAAATTGAATTAAGTAAGAAACAGCAAAATACTCTTTTCTTATGCCAAAGAAAGATTGTTACTCAAGCAAGCAAACTAAATCTGCAATATTGACATGTTGAGCTGTATTTTAGGATGTGGTCAAAGCCCAACAGAGAAACCTGTGTAGCAGTAGGTTTGCAGCATTGTTTGCTGGTCACAAGTAACATCCTGTCTCTCATACTAGTTATTTTTATCTGCAATCAGCCCTCCATTCACTGCTGCGCCAATTTGCTTATTGACGGTACAGAAACAGAGACACAGGGCGGAGGCAGGCAACTTCCTACACTGCAGAAGGAGGTTCTCTCTTCTGACACAGAAAGTGGTGGTTGCAGACACTTCAACACAGTCATGAGTCACATTTGATGTAGCTTCACAGCCTGGCATCCATGTAATCGTGATCTGCTGACAGAGTCTTTGGTATTTGGTTCAGTCTTTCATCTGCTTCATTAAAAACGTGGTTCGTATTTATTTGTAATCATATATTTTAGGTATTCTCCCTAAAGGTGACACAGGATGTCTTACAGACCTATCAAATAAAAGCTTTCAGAAACTGAACCTTTGATGAATACTCTGGCTGCTATGTCTTGGTAATACTGTTCTCTTGACCAGTTCAAAAGAAACTTGGAACCTATCTCATCTTATTGTTCTGGCATCTCTCTGGCCCATCTTTAAATCCTGAAGGACCAATTCATTTACAGCACCTCTCTGCTGCCCCCTGCAGGCCAAACATTGCTATCTCTTGTCTAGAGCACTGTAAAAAGCTGCTTCTACAACTGATAGGGTTTATGATTTTTTCCCCACACAAACTCCAGAATAATATTTCAAAAATTAAATTTAAAAATTGAATCAGATCAAGTCATTCCTTTGCTTAATGGGATTTCTCAAGTGGTTTACATTACCCTAAAAATAAGGTCCCAATTACTTACTTTCAATTAAGGCCCCATATTGCCTGGACAGTATACAGTTTTCCAGTCTTAACACTCAACAATTTTTTCTTTTGCTCTATACTCTAAATCAAGAGTTGGAAAACTAAATCCACCCTATAATTTGTTTCAGCGAATAAAATTTTATCAGAACATAGCCATGTTTATTGATGCACAGATGGCTGCTTTGTGCTATACTAGCAAAGTTGAGTAGTTGCAACAAAGAACTCTTGGGCTGCAAAGACTAAACTATTCCATCAAGTCTTTTAGGACAAAAGTTGACCAACCACTCCTTTAGAGCATCCTTGCCCCTCCTTAACCAAGATAAACCCTTTATTGCCTCTGGCCTTTCTTTTGTTCATGTCTTCCTTCCTTCATAACTTTAAGTAAAGCAGGGCACCCATTTTTATAGTGTACCCCACTTTATTATCTCACTGTTTCCTGGATAATGTATTAAAATTGAAATGGAAATTTTCTTGCTTAAGTTTGTTTATTTTCTACTTTCATCCATAAGACTCTAAGCTCCTGAAGTCAGGCCCTTCTCTATCTTCTTCAACATTACAATATTTGTTGATTTAATTTAACAAAATACCCATGATAGTCAATTTCCTGGAAAGGCATTCAACCATTTAGTGTTATCTCCAGTATACATTTCCCAAAGGAAATATTGTGTTCTATGTTCAAAACAGCTTAGAATGTATGAAAGAATAACCAGTTCTATGACTTGCAGCTCCTAGAGGTAGTGAAGTTGCTCATTGTATGTGTGCATTTATTCATTCAACAATATTTATGGGCTATGGACTCTGAGAAGCATGGGGCAAGACATAATTTAATACAACTGTCCATTCCTTAGAAATGTGACTAGTATTATCCTAATATTGTTAAGGGACAGACAGAAGCAAATGGTGGGAACAAAAGGTTAAGAGAATAATTCTATAAAATGGGACCACCATGGTGACCCCACAGGTTTTTCTCTTCCAGAAAGCAGTTGCCTGCAGGGGAGCCTGCCTAGCTTAGGTAAGCAGGATGTGCCTCCTTTCTCAGCAAGAAACCTACTGTCTTCAGAGGAACTGCCAGCCCGAAATAATATTAATAGGAGCAACCAAATTACCCTGAAGGGAGAGACTTTTGTGATTAGATAGGAAAACTCAGGAAGATAAGTGTAATTCCTCCTGAGACAGGGATTTAGGATAAAGAAAGAGAAATAATGAACCACTCTCAAGCCACTGAGATGCAGAAGGCAGAGTTGTAAAACTTGAGCAACTGGACTTTGACCTGTGTGCCTGTGGCCTGCACATTTAGCCTGTGTCCCGCCTCCCCTTTGCAAACTGAGACACAGGGACAGTGGCTCGAAATTGTGCGACTCCATCCCGGACCCACCTCTAGTCCAGTCCCTGATGCAGCCCTTCTATAAATACTGAACCCCAAGTCCAAGGATGATGATTCTCTGTCTTGAGACAGCCTACATTCTCCCTTGAATGTGTAGTATCTTTCCTAAATAAACATTTATCTGTGCCTCTCTCTGGCTCATGCTGAATTCTTTTCCATCACATATGCAAAGGACCTCGCTTGTCCTGAGTTGAGGTCCCTCTCTCTTGGGGGAACTCCTAGGACCTTTCTCCAGAGACATCTCTTCACCAGTGACACTCCTAACCAGAAATTCTGCAAAAATGCATGGTTAAGAATTCAGTTGGAACTAGTCAGCTAGGGCCATGGTAACCTAGAGTCTCCATGGCAGTAAGGACTTGAAAATTTATCACGTTGCTGTCAAATCAAAAGTCAGGAGATAGACCTGGATGGGACTCTCTGGAAACTTCTCTGGAATCCCCAGTAAAAGTGTAGTGTAGGAAAGGCAAATTGTCTCTTCTCTCCTCTCCAAGAGGACCCACTCTCTCCCTTGAGAATGTCCCCTTTCCCTTTTCCTATCCTTTCAATAAACTCTTTTCTGTTACACTGAGTGACATATCTGAAATTTTTCTAACTTGATCTCAAGAATCAGGTTTGTGTGCCACTTCAATTTCCCCAAAAGGCCCCAGCTCCATAACAATATGACTAAGAGATTTCAGAAGTCAAAGGGATACCATTGTGAGATTTCCCAACTCACCACCCTGCTCACACAGAACCAACTCAGTCAGACTGTTGCTGCTAATCCCAGGGATCAGTCAACCTTGGCTTTACCAGTTTCAGTGGAAACCTCTCTGTAGATCAGTTAAGCATGTTTAGATAGACTTAAGTGAAATATTCCATAGGAGAGATAAAGTAGCTGGCACTTCTAGTGATTTTGAGACTGGTCTACTACAGAAGGAGTAGCAGTCTAGGATGGAGGACATTTTGGAATTGATGATATTGGGCTCAGATGTGGCTCTGCAATGGAAGGCTTTGGACAACACAATCATTGGGCCTTTGTGGAGTCAGACAAATTATCTGAGACCTAAGGGTAGAGTTGCACTGAATAATGGAGAAAGAGCAAATACATGATTTTTCTACCTTGCATGTATGACAATTACTCTATCTATCACTCCAAACCATTTAATTAAGTCACTTAGGTCTAGCACCATAGCTTGCAGTGCCCTGGCTTATTTTCTTTGTAGCAGTCAGGCTGCATATCTCAAAGACATTCAAAGGGTATTCTCTGAAATATTTGTAGAATAAAATGGCAGATAAAATTTGGGAGAAGCTATTTTGCTGAACACTACAGACTAGTACAATGAGTTTTCAAAGCTTTTTGATTTTTTCTGTATTTAGATAATTTTGCAATGTCAGCATTAAGAGATAGACCTAACTACTTTTGGTATTACAATATAAAGCTGCCTGATAATTGCTGTCATGTTTAGGAATGGTAAATGATGGTTTTTCAGAATGCTTAGCAAACTATAATCTCATTAAAGTGCATTTGAAGTAGTTTTACTACAAGCTATAAGATGGATTTCCTGTGGGAAACTACCAATTTACCTCTAGACTTCCTCCTCCTCCCACCTCTGTGTCTCAACTGGCATAATTTCCAAGGAAGCTCTGCAGATGAGAAATGTTTTTTTTTTAAGGGTGATTATTTTTAAGTACCAATATTTCTAGAAGAAAAGTGGGAGTAAAAAAAAGAGCATATAAGTGTTGTGCATGCAGTTGGTATTTGTTTAGCTTTTATTGAAGTGCTTTGCATACATTAATGCAATCCCTTTCTATTTAAGCCTGTTGTCACTACGAGAGAATTTAATTTGTGTAAAAGATCTTTTGCCTATTTTCATTTTCATGCTAGCAGTCAATGCGCATGCAAAGAGCTTACAATCTCCCTGCTATTAGTAAAAGCAAAACTGGGCAGAAGATATCACAGCATTGGAATATCATTTTGCTCAGAAAGCCAGGTCCTCATTTGATACCAAAAAGCTGTCAGATTGAAGCACTTAAAATCTTTCAGGCAAAAGAAAAGAGTAATAAATCACTTTGAGAATCGTGACCAAGGATAAATATTGGTATTTTACAGCTTGTTCAGGAACTGCCATGTATTTGAACATTTAATTAATTATGTCCAAAAGAAAAATGAGAATCTAGTTTTAGCCAGGTATGGAAATGCAGATAAATTTATTTTTTTTAAAAAAATAGAACTATTAGCTCAGTGTCCACTGAGCTATCAAGTGGTCGAGAAGAAATCAGTATTGCTTATCCCTAATAAGCAAAATATACAATTCCACTGCCCAATGAAGCCCCACCTAGCAAAATTTCAACTTATTTACTTACTCTGTTGCAATAAAAAATAAATCTGGATTTGTAGGAAAGGGTAAACTACAGAAATTTTGTAGAAAGCTTCTGAACTGTATTATGTAACCCTCGTAGGCAGAAACTTTTATGCCTTTGGGTGATTCTTAGTGTCTAAAGGAGTTCCATGAACACAGCGGGTACTCAAATGTCTACTTAGTAACAGAATGGAATTAGTGGCAACTATAGTTGGTAAACCTAGACAGCCCTGCATTATACAGAGACTTATTCAGATTTCACCCTTAAATATTATGAAAGATTTTATTGTCATGCATTTTTAAAATTCTATATTTTAGTTTATTTCTTCCATTATCCTGTAGTCCCTTTTTTAACATCTAATTCTCATTCAGGACATCATATTGCATTTAATAATCATATCCCCTCAGATTTCTTTTAATTTTGATAGTCTATTAAATTTTCCTTCCTTTCTATGATCTTGGTCATTTCAAAGGGTAATATTCTAGTATTTTGAAAAATGTGCATCAGTTCAGATTTGTCTCACTGGACTGAGATGGTACGTTTTGGGGAATAAGACTACAAAGGTAAGGTGTCATCAGATCATGCAAAGTTATGTTCATATAGCCTATGAGGGTTGATGTTAATCTTGGCCACTGGTCTTCTCTACTGAAAAGCTACTCTTTTCTCTCCCTCTTCACACTGTACCATTTGGAAGAATGTCACTATGCACAGTCCATGTTTGAGAAGCAAGGAGTGATGCTCTGCCTGTCAGAAGGCAGAGCATCTATATAAATTATTTGATACTGCATGGGATATTTGTGTCTTGTGCCCTCTTCAATTGTTTAATAACTTCATATGTCATAATGGATTCATAGATATGTATTTTATGCTTTAGGTCATAAACCAATACTTCTTTATTTTGTTGCTAAAATCATTTCTGGTTTGGCCATTTGGAACTCTTTCCATTGGCTCTTGTGCCTCTTTGAAACACAACCATCCTTGTGTGTGTGGTGTTTATTTCTTTGTTTTGAGAACATTTCAGTTTTATTTTCTGATACTTCCAATTTATCTTATATGTTCCCTGCCCCAGTGCTAGTGTTAGTCATTTCTCCAAGTAACCTTAGTTTACTTTTCTGGAGAATGCTATTAGAAATCAAGATCTGAATGCTAAGTGTGCCTAGAAGACTGCCTTTAGGCTGACAAAGAACAGAGCAAGGAAATATATGTGTATATACCAACCCATGTATATATGATATACAAATATTTCTCTATGTGTCTATGTCTATAGTAAGCTGAGCATATGGATTCATACTAATTTCTCCAACTCTAGTTCATTACCATATGGATGGGTCTAGCCTCCTCCTCCCTTGCTTATCTGTAAAATTCCACCCCAACAGTGAGAAACTTGACTTCAACCTTTCATTATCTGTTTATTTAAATATTCAAATCTAATATATTTACATAGTAGTTTCAGAAATAATGATCCATACCCCTTAGGGAGACAGCATTATCCACTGCAGTGCAATTCTTTTGTAGTTTTTGTTTGTTTTCTATTGTAGTTTTTGTTTGTTTTGACATCTGTTCACTTCGGAAGATTTTAGGTCAGCACCTCATTCTTACAGTTTAGAATATATTCTAAACTTTAATACATAGATATCATAAATGATCTTAAAATTTGCATGAATTGGGGTTGGAGCAGAGTGGCTCAGCGGTTATGGTGCTTGCCTGGCATGCATGAGGATGCAGGTTCGAACCCCAGCACCATGTACACAAACAAGTATTGGAGTAACAAAAGCTATATGAAAAACTAAATAAAATTGGTTCTCTCTTTCTCTCTCTCTTTCATTATCCCTCTCTCTTTAAAAATAATTTTTTTTGCATGCATAAGGTTTACTCTTTGTGCTGTGAAATTTCATGGGGTTTGTTAAATGGTTAATGTTTTGCATTCACCCTTAGAGTACCATACAGAAGAGTTTATCATGCTAAAAAATTCTTATTACGTTAACTCTATCCCCACTTCCAAACTCCCAAATAGCACTGATCTGTTTCTATACTTTTGCTCTTACAAAATGTCACACAATTGAAATTATATAGTATGTAACTTTTTCAGAGTGGATTCTTTCACTTAGCAATATGCAATTAAGACATACCCATAGCTTTTGTAGTTCTCACACTAGTCCACAGTCAGCCTTCACTAATTCATCAGTATTACCATTTAAGTGTGTCTACCAGTTTATCCCTTTGGTGATTTCTGTCCAAAGTAAACAAATCTTGCTGTGACTCTTTGGACTTGCCAGCCTCTCCAGATTTCATAGTGATTGCCCTGCATACCAGTTTTTTGAGGGGGGTTGAAGAAAACATGTAAATCTTCAATTTGTCCAACTTTTTGTTGTCAAGATCAAAGTGATAACCTCTAGGATCTTAAAATGTCAGAGCTAAACTCTGCATTTAACTTCCATTAGTTGCCTTTTGCAGATGAAAAGTTTCATACTTTTCAAAGCTGTTTGTGCTCTTCTTCATGGCAATATATCAATTGCCACTGATTTAAAATTTTATCACCAACAGTAAAAAGGCCAACCATTTTATAGATTATGTTGCATGTTTTGAATATACGGCACTTCCTTTTCTTAGCTGAAAATGTCTGGTTTTATGTCTATCAGTAACAAATCTTAAATATACAAATGAACATAAATTATATCAAACGGACCCTTTAAATGTATGTATGCATTGTTTCCTTGAGTGACTTCTTTACCATTTCATTGTGAAATATGTATTCAAAATACTATTCATAGCACACATATGCAATGTAGGGAATAATTATAAAGTTATTATCCCTATATCGATTACATTAAGAAAGACAATATTACCATTTAGAAAACTCTAATGTACTGTTCAATAGAAATGGAAATAGAGGTCATCCTTGTTTTTTGGGCTTATCCATCAAATAAAGTAATTAATATAAGTATCAAAGTATATGCTTTCTTATGGTAAGGAAGAAATTTCAATTCTAATTTTACTGAGTATTTTTACCAAGAATAGATGTTCAATTTTTTTTCAAGAAATTTCCACATGTATGGGGATAATTGGAAGATTATTCTATTACACTAATTAATTTGGTGAAATAACTTATTTAATTCCCTAACATTGAATGAACTTTGCATGTTACCCTTATGAAGTTTTTCCTGTGTGCTACCAAGTGCAAAACCTATAAAACCTGGGACTCAGTATTATACTTGCTTCATGAAAAGAGTTTGAAAGCATTCTTTTTTCTACTTCTTTTTTCCATTTCTGGGGACAATTTTAGTAGCTTTGAGATGACCTAGTCATAGAAAATTGGCTCACTTCTCCCCAGGAAACTACTTGGCCATAGAGTGTACATGAGTTAGTTCTTCAAAAATTTCTCTACTTTGTCTAAGAAAATTATTCTCTTTGAGCATTCTCTTTTCAGCAGGATAAACTCTGGAAAATTATGGTTTCCTAGGAACTCATCTATATTGTCTGGATTTTCAAATGTATTTACATAGAATTCTGCAAAGCAATATTTTTAATTTTTAATATGTGCACCCTTTTAATGTTAAATTTCCCAAGTTACTTTGTATGTGTGCGATTGTACTTACTACCCCACCCCATCTTCTTTTTCTTAAGTCAACCAGTCTTTTTTAAAAAAAAAAGTACTTTGATTATTAGTTCTATTTTACCAAAGTTCCCTTATTAAGTTCTTGCTTTCTGTGCAACAATTTGCTTTTCTAGTCTTTTAATTTTCTTTCTGTCTTTATAAATAAATATGTATATATGTAAGCTTACAATTTGTCCTTTGACTTCTGCTTTTATTGTATCCTATAGATTTTAGTATGTATGGCTTTCATTTTTATTTTTAGAAATGCTACAGGGTTGGTTTGTAATTCCAGTTTCATCTTAGAATAGAGACTTTCAAATTTTCTGTTTGGAAAAGAAAGGGTTTTTTAAAATTTTTTGGCATTTATAGTTTTCTCTCACCAAGTTGCACTCTAATAAGATAATGCTATTTGGTTTACTTCTCCTTATAGGAATTATTGGTTATCTATATCACTTAGTACATGATGAATTTTCTTTATTATCAGTGTGTGCTTCAGAAGAAAGCATAATCTTTACAATTTGAATGTAAATATATTTACATACAAGCTCTAGTTTGTTGTCTATGATTCCTGAATCATTACCTATAGCTTTGCCAAATGCTCAATCTTGATTTTAGTATAGTAGGCTAAAGTTTACTATTAATAGTTTTTTTTTGTCTAATTCTCTTTTCACCTTTTGTTTTATCTCATGAAAACGGTTGTTATATGTATTTGGTGTTGAGAAAATATATGCCAGCCTGACTTTCTTCTTTTTTCCTTTAAAAAAATAAACTACTTGTTTACCCAGATTCTTCCCTTTATTATATACTCTAATGCATCTAATGCAAAATAGATCAGAGTTAATTCTGGGTCAAATCACTTGAATACACAGTGGATCTTTTAATTAAG
Organism: Aplodontia rufa; assembly: GCA_004027875.1. Taxonomy (NCBI): domain Eukaryota; kingdom Metazoa; phylum Chordata; class Mammalia; order Rodentia; family Aplodontiidae; genus Aplodontia; species Aplodontia rufa. Next base: position 17,266 of record PVKS010009252.1, read on the forward strand.
TGGGTGTAGAGCTTATTTAATTAATAAAAAAGCCCTTGTATTAAGGTCTTAAGTATTTTCTTCCATAGTTTTGTTTTGTTCTTCAAAAGATTTCGTTATATGTTAGATTTTTTGCCTATTATTTATATTAATCATGATTCTTTGATCTTTTTTACTTCTTTCTTTCATTTTGCTTTCACAGTTGTTTTCATTCCTTTCTTTGGTGCTTTGAATGTTCTCTCCCTTAGACATGGAATAACTTAGCCTCTGTTTCTGAATAATCTTATCCTTGATTTCTTTTTTTTTTGTTAGAGTTAGTTATTCCATAATCATAAATGTGTATAAAGTAACAATCTGATATGCATTTGGTCCTAAACCAGAGTTACCCTCACCCACCCACACCTTTAATATTTTGCTCCTACAACCAATATAAATGTTTAGATTGTGATCCATAATTAAATGATTGCATAATTATTATTTGGCTTCTAGAGGGAGTAAAGAGTATGCTACATTGTTCATTGTCTCCCTATGTCCCTCCCTATCTTGCCTTCCTTCCCCTCCCCTCTGACTGTCTCCTCCCCCTCTTCCCCCTCTTTCCCTACATATCTATAGTTCCCCTACATGAAGTGTTGCTACACCTTTGCTAGGTCTAATACATGAGTTTGACAACCTTTCACCCAAACCTGGGTTTTGCTCTAGTCTCCACAAATGAGAGAAAACCTTATACCCTTGAGTCTCTGGGTTTGATTAACTTCGATCAGCATTGGATTTCTTCCATTGTCATACATTTACCTGCAGAGGCTGCAATATCATTGTTTCTAATAGCTGAGTAGAAATCCATTGTATATATGTACCAGAACTTTTGGATCCATTCATCCAGTGAGAATTTGGGTTGGTTCCATAATTTAGCTATTGTAAATTAAGCTGATATGAACATATATTTTGCTGTGTTTCTGTAATGTGTTGGTTCTAACTCCTCTGGGAAAATAGCCAGAAGAGGGATACATGGATTGTAAGGTGGATCCAGCCGTAAAGTTTTGAGGATTCTCCACACTGCTTTCCAGAGTGGATGTACCAGTCTGCAGTCCCACCAACAGTGTGTCAGTGTTCCTTTCTCCCCACAACCACTCCAGCATCTGTTATTGTTCATATTCTTCATTTTTGCCACTCTGACTGGAATAGGTGGAATCTCAGTGAAGTTTTGATTTGTATTTCTCTGATTGTAAGTGATGTAGAATATTTTCTCATATATTTATTGGCATTTGGGACTTCCTTTGTTGACAAGCTTCTGTTTAGCTCCCTAGCCCATTTATTGATTGGATTATTTGTGGGTTTGGTATTCAGTTTTTTGAGTTCTTTGTATATTCTGGATATTAGTCCCTTGTCAGAGGCACAGCAGGCAATGATTCTCTCCCATTCTGTAGGTTCTTCCTTGACACTCTTGACTAATTCTTTAGCTGTACAGAAGTTAATGGCTTCCCACTCATTTAAAGTCAAGGCTTTAAATCTTGTGCTGTGGAAGGAGGTGCCTACACCAATGTGGTGGAGTGTTGATCCTATTTTTTATTTAAGCAATTGTATAGTTGCTGGTTTAATTCCTAACTCTTTGATCCATTTCAATTTGATTTTTGTGCAGGTTGAGAGATAGGGATCTAATTTCAGCTGTCTTCATATGGCTGTCCAGTTAGTCCAGCACCATTTGTTGAACAGGTTGTCTTTCCTCCACACTATATTTTTGCCCCCTTTGTCAAATATCAGATGACTAAAGACTTGTGGATTTGTCTCAGTATCTTTTATTCTGTTCCATTGGTCTTTATGTCTGTTTGACACTAATACCACACTGTTTTTGCTACTATAGCCCTATAGTATAATTTCAGGTCAGGTATTGTGACACCTCCTGTTTCATCTTTCTTGCTTAGTAATGTTTTGGATATTCTGGGTTTCTTGTTATTTCAAATGAATTTGAGTATTGTATTTTATATATCCATGAAGAATATCATTGGTATCTTGATGAGGATTGCATTAAATTTGTACAGGGATTTCAGCAGAATGCCATTTTAATTATATTGAGTATGCCTAAACAAGAACATGGAATATTTTTCCATCTTCTCAGGTCATCTTCAATTTCTTTTTCAACTGTTCGATAGCTTTCATTGTAGAGGTCTTTTATAGCCTTTGTTAGATTAATACCCAAGTGTTTTATTCTTTTTGAAGTTATTGTGAATGGGATTTCTTTTTTGGCAGAATCACTGCTGGAGTATAGGAAAGTTAACAATTTATGAATGTTGATCTTTTTAAACAGCCACTTTGCTAAATTCATTTATAAGCACTAGAAGTCTTCTGACAGAGTTTTTAGGGTCTGCTAGGTACAGGGTGATGCCATCGATAAATAGAACTTCAGTTCCTCTTTTCCTATTTGAATTCCTTTGATTCCCTTCTCTTGTCTGATAGCACTGGCTAGGGTATAGAATAAGGGTGTTGAAAGTGGACAGTTTTGTCTTATACTTGAATATAATGGGAATGGTTTCAATATTTCACCATTAAGTATAATGTTGGCTATGGGTTTGTCATAAAGGGCTCTTACAAAATTAAAATATATTTGTTTGATCCCTTTTTTCTCCAGAGTTTTGAGAACAAATGGATGTTGAATTTTATCAAAGGCCTTCTTGGCATTGAGATGATCATATGGTTTGTCTTTAATTCTGTTTAAGTGGTGAGTCACATTTATTGATTTGCGTATGTTGAACCAGCCTCCTATTCCTGGAATGAAGCCCACTGGATTGTGATGTATTATCTTTTTGATGTGTTTTTATTAAGGATTTTCATGTCTACGTTCATTAGGGAAATTGGTCTATAGTTTTCTTTTCTTGATGTGTCTGTATTGGGTTTTGAAATCAGGGTTGTATTTGCCTTATAAAAAGTATTGGGGACGTTCCATCCCTTTCAGTTTCATGGAATAGTTTACAAAAGAGGGGTGTTAATTTTTCTGTAAAGATCTGGCAGAACTCTTCTTAGAATCCATCAGATCCTGGGTCTTTCTTTTTTGGAAAACCTTTGATTGCTGTTTCAATTTTGCTACCTGAAATTGTTTCATTTAGATTTTCAGTGTTCTCCTGTGTTAATTTGGGGATGTCTTTTGTGGCCAAGTATTTGCCAATGTCTTCCAGATTATCAAACTTGGAAGAACATAGTTTTTCAAAATAAATTCTGGTAATCCTAGAATTTTGATTGAGTCAGTGGCGATGTCTCCATTTTCATCTTTGATTTTGTGATTTTCTTCACTTCATTCTTCCTTTTGGTGAGGTTGGCTAGGGGTCTGTCAATTTTATTTATTTTTAAATTTTATTTATTTTTTCAAAGAATTAACTCTTTGGGTTTGTTTTTTTCATTCTTTGTATTGTTTTTGTTCCCAATTTCATTGATTTCACCTCTGATCTTGGTTATTTTCTGCCTTTTGTTGGATTTGGGATTGGATTATTCCTCTGTTTCTAAGTATTTGAGTTGGAGTATAGTTTATTTATTTGAACTCTCTCCTGATTTTGATGAAGGCACTCAATGCTAAAAACTTACCTCTTAAGAATGTTTTCATACTATCTCAGAGATTTTGATAAATTATGTCATCATTCTTCATTTCCAAGAATTTCTTGATTTCTGTTCTCATTTCATCTTTGATCTATTCTTCGTTTAAGAAGGTATTATTCAATCTCCAAGTATTTCATGTACTTTCCATTGTTTTTCTTGCTGTTAATTGCTAAGATCATACTGTTGTGGTATGACAAGATACATAGGATTATATCAACTTTTTGGTATTTGCTAAGAATATCTTTGTGAACTAGGATATGATATATTTTTGAGAAGGATCCATGTGCTGCTGAGAAGGTAAACTTAGCAGCAGATTTGGAATATTCTGTAAATGTCTGTTAAATTCAATTGATAAATAGAGTTGTTTAGGTTAAAGATATCTTTATTGATTTTTGATTTTATGATTTTGTGATTTCTTCACTTCATTCTTCCTTTTGGTGAGGTTGGCTAGGGGTCTGTCTATTGTTGATAGTGGTGTGTAAAAGTTCCCCCAGTATTATTGTGTTGAAGTCAATAAGTGGTTTAATATCCTTTGGTACTTTTTCACATATTTTGAAGGGCTGTGATTGGAGGCATAAACATTAACTACTGTTATATCTTCTTGATGTAGTGTTCTTTTTACTATGATGTAGTGACCTTCATCCCTTCTGACTAATTTTTGGTCAAAAATAACTTTTTCAGATTTAAGTATGGTAACATCAGCTTGCTTTTTTGGGCTATATATCTGGTAGGTTTTTTGTCAACCTTTCACCTTCAATCTGTGTCTATTTTTGATTGTGAGATATGTCTCCTGTAAGCAACATATTGTTGGATTTTATTTTTTGATCCAGTCTGATAATCTGTTTCTTTTGATTGGGGTGTTGATTCAATTCACATTCAGTGTTAGAATAGATATGTGATTCTGGATGCCTGGCATTGTGACTTTTGCTATGCCATGTTGGATATCTTTTAGTGAGTTAAGTTTTTATTGACTTTTCTCTCTTTATGCACTTTGAGAGCTGTTAGCTTGATCCTCTGTTTCAAATTTGTCTTTGAGTATTCTCTGTAGAGCTGGTTTTGTGTTCATGCATGTTGCTAGTTTGTTCTTATCATGGAAGTATTTTATTTCCCCACCACATTTGAAGCTGGGTTTTGCACGGTATAGTATGTTTGGCTGGAAATTATTTTCTTTCAATATTTGAAAATTATCATTCCATGCTGTTTTGGTCTTTATTTTCTGAGCAGAGAAATCCACAGTAATCCTTATTGGGTTGCCTCTGAAAATGATTTTGTGTTTTTCTTTTACTGCTTTTAATATTCTCTCTTTGATTTCTGTTATTCATTTTGTATATAATATGTCTTGGTGAGTTTCTCATTTGGTTAGGTCTATTTGGTGTCCTATAGGCCTCTTGAATTCGAATTTCTGGATCCTTTGTGATATGAAGGAAATTTTCTTTGGCTATCTCATTGAGAAGGTTCTTTAATCAGTTCATTTGTTGTTCTTTGTTCTCCCCTATCCCAATTACTCTCATGTTATTTCTTCTGATCTTGTCCCATACTTCTTGGAGTTTCTGATCATGCTCAGTAAGGTTTTTTTTCTTTGTTTATCCTCATTGCATTCAAGACTACTCAGCCTCTCTTTGTTATCTCTTATTTATTCTCCCAAAACTGAAGTTCTATTTTCTACTGAATTAACTCTGATATTAGTATTTTCCATTGAGCTTTTAATTTTGTTCACTGTGCTTTTCAATTCTATGAACTCTGCTACATCTCTTTTCAGAATTTCTAGCTCTGTATCAAAGTGATCTCTCAGTTCCTGAAATTACTCTAATTTCTTTCCTTATATCTTCTTGAATTCTTTGATTGTTTTAATAATCAGACTGTTGATAAGTTTTTCTAGGTTTTCATCCAGGACTTGTCCATGGACTCCTTGGCTGGGGAGTTGTGGGTTTGAGGAGAAGAATTTCTTTTCTTTTTCTTCATTTTCAGGACTGGAGAATGGGGCCTGTGAACCCTCTTTGGTTATTTCACTTTGGCAATGTTTATGAGTTGCAGGGTTTTTTCTCTCTTTGGTAACTTGGGTGGGTGTAATTTGGGAAGTTAAAATTATCAGCAGGCTCCCAAATCTTGGTTAATTATTGGCCTTTGCAATTTCTGATACCTTAGAAGATAAGGCAAAAGAGATAATATGAGCAGCCAATGGGTACAATTAACCATGTTAACCAAGTTACTTTGGTCATTCTGAAATTGTTACCATGTTAATTACCACCTATGAGTGGAATGGTAGGATTAGTAGCTATCTTTGGTTACAACAGTATTAAGCATCAGACTATAACTGGATTAAAAGCAACCAAGCATTATCAAACTTGGCATTCACATTGGATTTATGTTATGGCCCTCAACAAGGATGAATAGACAAGATAGTCAGTGAAAGCACACAATAAACAGTGTTGAAATGGTTAATCTGTTCATTTTGTAGTCGATGCACTATTAGTTATCACCTATGGAAGAAAAGATGTGAATAGAGATTGTCTCCAGATGGAGCAAATTGATGCTAAGCTTGCGAACATCTGAGAGTAAAGAACTAAGGTAGGAAGGTAGAAAATCTTGTGATTATAAAGTCAAAGCAGAGAGCAGAATGAGTATAGATATACTGTAAGACTATTCTGATTACCAAAAATTAAAAAAAGAATTTGAAAGAAAAAGAGAGAAAGATAGAGGGAGAAACTGGGGGAATGTTGTTGCAGAAGTAAGCATTAAAAGAATAGGGTTGAGCTATTGCCAGAGAATAGGAAAGGTGTGGGTAACAGAGAAGTGGACTACTAGGGGGCTTTAAAGCCCTGTCCTCAGGTGGCATGGCAAGTACTAATATATATATTAAAGCAAGTGTTCAAGAGAAAGGTAAGAAATAAGTAAGTAGAAAGAAGAAACAGGTACACAGCAACAATGCTTACTACAAAGAAACACACACACATAAAAAAAGTTTAGAAAAGAAAAACAAAATTCAAAGTCTTATATATGGACCTGAAGCAGCCCTGCTGATCACTGGTAAAGTCTGAGCAATTATCTTGGAATGTTGTGCCAGAGTCTAGCAGCTTGAGACTTGGGAGGAAAGTTTTGCCCTCAGGCAACTCTTTCACTCCCTGATCCAATTATCTCTGATTTAACTGTCCTACTGGCTAAAATGGCTCCAGGCTCTGGTCTCTCCTTGTAGCTGAATTTGTCCTGGGGTCATAGGGGAATCTGGGGAGATGGTAATGAGGATCCAAAGTTGTGCCCCCCTTACCTGTATGCTCAAAATGGCTGCAGCCCATGCTGCTTAGGGCAGGAATGGATTTCAGTGCCTGTTTTTGAGCTGTTTAGGACTTCAATATTGTCCTGCATCATTTTAGGGGTGCTGTATCTGTCTAGAAATTCGACCATGTCTTCCAGATTATCTAATTAGGAGGAGTATAATTTTTCAAAATATGTTCTGATAATCCATTGGATTTCCATGGGGTCAGAGGTGGTTGCTCCCTTTTCTTTGGTGATTTTGTTGATTTGCTGCAATTCCTTCCTTCTATTAGTGAGATTGGCTAGGAGTCTGTCAACTTTATTTATTTTTTCAAAGAACCAGCTCTTTATTTCAACAGTTCTTTTTATGATTTTTGTTAGTGTTGTTGTAGTTGTTCTCATTTTCATTGATTTCTTCTCTGATCTTCATTATTTCCTGTCTTCTACTGGCTTTAGGATTAGATAGTTCTTTCTTTTTCAGGGATTTGAGGAGGAGCATATGCTTATTTATTTAAGCTATTTCCTGATTTTTAGTGTAGGCACTCTGTGCTATAATTTTTTCCCTTAAGTATACTGTCATTGTCAATATCTATGTGTGCATGAATGTGTAACAATTATTCCCTTTTATTGAACCAATAAAAAAAAAAAACAATGCTTTATGCTGTCCCAGAGGTTTCAATATGTTGTGTCTTCATTCTCATTCCCTTCCAAGAAGGAATTTCTGTTCTTGTGTGTTCTTGGATCCATTCTTAATTTAATAGGGTACTATTCAATCTCCATGTATATGTGTGTCTTCTGTTTTGATTCTTGTGGTATTAATTGCCAGGGTCATGGCAAGATGACCTGATAGGATACATAGTATAATATCTACTTTTTTGTATTTGCTGAGATTTCCTTTATGAACTATAATATGATCTACTTTGGAGAAGGATCCATGCACTGCTCATAAATATTCAGTCAAATTGGGGTGGAATATTCTATGCATGTCTGTTAAGTCCATTTGATTTAGGGAGTTATTTAAATAGTAGATCTCTTTATTGTATTTTTGCTTTGACAATCAGTCTATTGGTGATAGAGGAATATTAAAGTCTCCTAGTATTATAGACATAAAACAAATGGTTTTATGTCATAGAGTAGTTTATTCACAGAGTTGGGAATGTTGGTGTTTGGAGAGTATATATTTACTATGGTTATATTTTCCTGCTGTATTATTCCCTTTAGTAGGATGTAGTGGCCTTCTTTATCTCTTCTGATAAGTTTATGCTTCAAATCTCCTTTGCTGGATATAAGTACTGCAACATGAACTTGCTTCCTTAAACCATATTCCTGGTAGATTTTTTCCATCCTTTCACCTTCAATCTGTGGATGTCATTTTAAGGTGGGTCTCCTGTAAGCAGCATGTTGTTGGATTTTATTTTTTGATACAATCTGATAATATGTGTCTTTTATTGCTGTGTTGAAACCATTCACATGCAGTGTTAGAATAGTTATGTGGTTGAGGTTCACAGTCATCATATTTTATTAGTAAGTTCTCTGCCGTCTTGGTTGTCTACCAAAAGCATGAACATTTACTGAATTTCCTCTGTTTGTGGTTTTTGAGGATTGTTTACTTATTCTTCTATCTGCATTTTATCTTTGAGAATTCTTTGCAATGCTAGTTTTCTCTAATGAATACTGCAATTTTGATCTTATTGTGAAATGTTCTTATTTCCCCTCTGAATTTGAAGATGAGTTTTGCTGGGTATAGTATTCTTGGCTGAAAAGGTTGTGGTCATTCAGACATTGAAATATCTCCTTCCAGGATCTTCTTGCTTGCAGAGTCTGAGCTGAAAAGTCAGACATGATCCTTATTGGTTTGCCTCTGAATATGATCTGATGTTTTTCTCTTGCAGCTTTTAATATTCTTTTCTTAGTTTCCCTGTTATATATTTTCAATAGGATGTGTCTTGTTGAGCTTCTCATTTGATTAGGCCTATTGGGTGTCTTATATCCTTCATGGATGTGCATATCTGACTTTATTCTGACACTGGAAAATATCCCATCTTCTATTTTACTATGATGACTTTTTCTTGTATTAATGAAGAAAAGACTAGCATTTAATACTCAGCTTAAAAACTGACCATTAATTTTCTTGGCCAAGAAAATATGTATCATTATTTTTTTTTCAAGTGGAGCAAATAGTTTATTTAAGAAAGGATAGAAAGAAAAGACTTCTCCAGGAGAAGGAAGTCTTGGAGCCAATAACTTGAAGAGGGAGCCCACTAATCCTTCTTATAGTCTCTCAAGATTCTCCCCCTTTGATTAACCATTGCCTTTCCTCTCCCTCTGGGAGCAGGGCACAGAAGCTCTGGTCTGATCTAGTCTTTTGTCCTGGGCCCACGAGCACCTTTATCAGCTGAGGAGCTGCCTCTGTCTGGAACATGTAAAAAAATGTGTATCATTATGGGGAGAGAAAAATCCAGATTTATCAAAGTCAAAGGATGCTAAATTAAATTAATCCAAAAAAGTCTGCACTAGCTAGACACACTATAATCCAATTTTCAAAAGTCAGTACAGAAGATTTTTAAAAGCAGCAAAGAGAAAAGTATCTTTTCACATGTGAGGGGAAGCTCTAAGAGTATTAATGGATTCCTCAGGAGAACTTTTTCAGTCTAGAAAAGAGCGAGACACATTCAAAGTGCTGAGGGATAAAACAAATGCCCACCAATAAAACAAAAAAAAAATCTTTCAGAAATGATAAAGAAATAAAATTTTCCCAGATTAAGAAAAGCTGGGGGAATTTGTCTCAAGTAGACTTGCCTTATAAGAAATGCTAAATAGCAATTCTTCAGATTGAAATGCAAGGATGCTGAACAGCAACATAAAATTATGAAAGAAGGAAAGTTACTAGTAAGGTAAATATATTGATAAATACAGAATACAAAAATAATGGAATAGTGGTACAAAAAATATCACTATTTACATAATGGTTTAGCTTATAGTACATAGCTCTAGTATAAAATTTTAAAATCCAAAAGTATAAAAATAACTAAACAAAAATATTTGATGATGGCTATATATAACGTTGTAAAGTGTCACATTAGTAGTATAAAGTATGTAATGGTAGAAGAAAAGTTTAGGGTTTTTGATGTGAGTAAAGTTAAGTTGTTATCAGGTTAAGACATATGGTTACAATTCTTTCATGTGTCCAGGTTACCACCATGAAACCACCTATAATAGATTCACCAAAAAGAAAAAGGAATAAAAATACATTACCACCAAAACATCAACAAACCACCAAGGAAGGCATCAGAGAAGAAAACTAGGACAGAAGAACTCCAAAACAGGCAGAAAACCATTAACATAAAAGCAACAGTAAATTCTATTGGTCAGTAATTACTTTAAAAATAAATGGATTAGACTATTTAATCAGAAGCCACAGAGTGGCTGAACAGATTGAAAAAAAGAAAAAGATCCAACCATATATTGTCTACAAGGGTCTCACTTTAGAAACAAAGAACATAAAAAGGCTGAAAGTAAAGAATGGGAAAAAGATATTAAATGCAAAAAGTAACCAAGAGAATAGAGGTGACTATACTTGTATGAGAAAAAATAGACTTTAAGTCAAAAACTATCACAAGAAATAAAGAATGTCATTATATAACAATGAAAGGGAAACCAAATCATGATAATACAGCAATTATAAATGTATATGTACCCAACAACAAAACACATAAACATTAAAAGCTAGCACTGATGGATCTGAAAGGAGAAATAGAAAACAACACACTAACTGTGGAAGATCATTTACCTCTCTTTCAACAATGTCTAGACCATCCAGATAGAAACCAATAATACCATAGTAGACTTGAATGACACAGTAGACCAAACGGACCCAACGAACACTCAAAACATGTCACCGAACAGTAGAATATGTTCTTCTTAAGCACACACAGAAATTCTCCAGAATAGATGACAGGTTAGTTTGTAATACAAGTATGGACAAATTTAAGAAGATTGAAACCATAGCAGTGTCCTTCTAAGATGGAATGAAATTAAAAATCCACAATACAAGGAAAACTGGAAACCTCACAAATATGTAGAAATTTAAAAAGCACTCTTAAATAATAATTACATCAAAGAAGAAATAAAATGGAAAACAAGAAAACAACTTGAAAAAATGGAAATATGTCATTGAAAAACTTATAGAATAAAGCAAAAGCAATAGTAAAGGGAAGTTTTTAGGTATAAATGTCTGTATTAAGAAAAAAAAAACAAAGATATCACATAAAATACTAACATTACACCTCAAGAAATTAGAAAAAAAACCAAACTAAGCTTAAACTAAGTCCAAAATTAATAGAAGAAAATAATGATTAGAGCAGAAACAGTGGAAAGTAATATGGGAGAAAAAAGCATTGAAACTATAAGCAAATTAAATTAGGCTGCATGATACAAAATCTACAAAGATTCTCAGTTGTGTTTCTATACTCTAACAAGTTACCATCTCCAAAGGAAATTGAGAAAGCAATGTCATTTATAATAAAATCAACAAGAATGAAACACTTAGGAATTAGCTTACCCAGGGAAATTTTTACACAGAAAACTATTAATCATTGATGCAAGAAATTGAAGAAGACACATATAAATGGGAAACATATTCTGTATTCATGGATTGGAAGACTATATTTTTCAGATATCAGTACTACCCAAAGTAATCTACAGATCCAATGCGATACCTATCAAAATCTCAATGACATTTTTCACAGAAATAGAAAAATTTCTAAGAGCCAAAGCAATGTCGAGAACAAAGCTGTAGGTGTCACAATTCTAACTAAAAATATATTTCTAAGTTAAAGTAATGAAAATAATATGATACTGGTATAAAAATGGACACATTGAAAAATGGAACATAATAGAGACACCCAAAATAAACCCATGCATAAATGGTCAACAGATCTTTAACAAGAGTGACAAGAATAGCTCATTGGGGAAGATCAGTCTTTTCAAGAAGTGAAGTTGCAAAAATTGGATACCCACATGCAAAAATATAAATAAATAAATAAATAAAATTGGATCTTTACCTTATACCACACACGCAAATCAACTCAAAGTATATTAAATATTGAAACATAAGACCTAGAACTGTAAACCTCCCAGAAGAAAATATGGGTAAAAATCTTCATGACATTGGGCTTAGCAATGATTTAAACAAGCTACAAAATCAAAATTAGGCAAGTGAAACGATGTCAAGTTAAAAACTACTGTTCACCCAAAGAAAAAAACAACAGAATAAGTCAACCTGCAGAGTGGGAAGAAATTTTTTGCAAACCATATATCTTACAAGGGACTCATATCCAAAATATCACAAAGAAAACCTACATGTCAATAGCAAGAAAACTGATAACCTAATTTAAAAATGGGTAAAGAGGGTTTGGATTGGTTGCTCAACGGTTATAGTGCTTGCCTGGCATGCGTGAGAATGCAGGTTTGAACCCAGCACCAGGTACGTAACCAAGTGTTGGAGCAATGAAAGTCATATGAAAAACTAAATAAAATTAATTCTCTCTTTTTCTCTCTCTCTCACTGACCCTTTCTTTCTTAATAAAAAAAAGTGTGTAAAGGATTTGAATAGACACTTCTTCAAAGGAGACATAAAAATAGGTATGTAAAGGTATATAAAGAGATGCTAATAGGTACATAAAGAGCTGTCCTCATCAATACCAAAGAAATGCAAATCAACGTCATGATGAGATACTACCTCACAACTGTTAGGATGGCTTAAATCCATAAAACAAAAGATAAAATGTCAGTTGGTAAGGATGTAGAGAAAAGGAACTCTTGCACACTGTTGGTGGGAATGTAAAATGGTACAGACACTATGGAACGTTATTAATGTGACACAGCATGGTGTGACAATCTCACTTATGGTGTGTATCCCAAGAAATTTAAATCAGATTTCAAAGAAATGTCTGAAATCTCATGCTCATTGAAGCATTATTCACAATAGCCAAAATGTGGAAACAAGCTATGAGTCCATCAATGGATGAAAGGATAAAGAAATTGTGGTATATGTACAATGAGATCTTATTCAACCTTTAAAAAGAAGGAAAGTGTGCCATATATGACAACATACATGAAACTTGAGGACATTATGCTAGTGAAATAAATTAGTCACAATAGAACTAATATATTGCATGATATCACTTATGTAAACCATCTAAAATAGTCAAGTTCATTGAAACAAAAAGCAAAATAGTGTTTGCCAGGGGCTGGTATCAGGGGCTGGGGGATTAGTAGTTACCATTTAAGAGCTAGCAAGTTTTAGTAACACAAAGTGAATTAGTTCTAGGGATCTATCTGATGTTGTGCCTAAAGTCAATAAAACTGTATTGTACACCAGTAAATGTGTCAAGAAGGTAGATATCATGTAGTATTCGTGTCACAGTAAGAAGTTTTAGAAATATAAATATAAAAATAGTATACTCTACCTTAGGTGGTCTGCTGAGTGACTGATTAAATTGTTAAATATGTTAAATTACTTTTTATCTGTCAAAATCAGATTATGTGAACTCCAGGATGAGAATAGTTTATACCTGATTGATTTTTTTAAATGTCACCTCAAGAGTGATTAGTTCATGCAATTATATTGCTCAGGGCTTTTTCACATAAGAATCACATTTTAGTTTCATTTATGTTCCCCAGGAAGTAAACTTCTGTTTTAAGATAAGAATATAAATCTTTCTCTGCCTTTTCTGTTTCTCCTTCACTATTTAGGTAGACCCATCATTTGCTTCCTGGTCAGACTGACAGCAGGCAACATCAAATACTGTGACATGTCCATCACAGCCCTTAATGATTTCAGGTTTCACTGAATTTCTGTCATTTTGTTTATTTTTGTTGGTTCTGACTTTACAAATGTGGCAGGAAGTCAAATAAACTTTTAAAGGCAGTAATTTTTTACTATGAGAGTAATAAACAGATACTGATTTGTAAGATAAGAAACTTATTTATAAAAATAAATCATTGTAAAAGCATATTTTAAAAATATTTTTAGTTGTATATGAGCAGAATGCCTTTATTTTATTTATTTACATTTGTGCTAAGGATCAAATCCTGCACTTCACATGTTCTAGGCAAGTCAAATGCTCTGCCACTGAGCTATAAGCTCTTATAGTAAAATTTTTAAAACTATGTAAAAACACAAGTAATCAATGAGGAATCAAATAATAACAGCTTGCATATTCTTTTATTGGACCACCTCCAGTCACATAAAATGTTTTTTTCTTAGTTTGTGCTCATAGCCATGGTAAACTTTATTGATGAAAAATGCTAATAGGACATGCCCCCCTGCCTTATAACACAAGAATATCAAATTTTTCATTTGTTGCATATAATTTTGATTTTTTTGAAGGAAGGCTAGTTAATAAAGAGAAAAGCCTACTCTGATTATTTTTCTTATGCATGTATGTGATAAAACCATTGAAGATCCTCTAAATACTCAAATATACCTAAGAATTTTATAGGAGACTTTCTTACAATTATTTCATGCCTTGTGTATAACATTTTGGGTTTCCCATGAGTCTGTATGTCAGTTAAGGGAGAATGGGAAATGATAAGAACAAACTTCCCAACAAGGTCATTTGGCTATGTCCTGATTCTTCAACTGTCTTCCCTCATCATCTTGTTTCACTCCGACTGTAACAAACCACCAAATTCCATACCATTCCACTGGGCACATTATGCTCTTTCTTGCTTTTTTGCACATGCTGTACTCTGCCTGGAAACAATGCTATACTTCCACTTCCCTGCTTCCCCTGATGATCATCTAAGAACCAGTTCTGGTGCTACCTTTCTGAAAGGCCTTCCCAGAGAACCTTAGGATGAATTTGTCACAAGTAGGCCCTCTCTGAATACTTCTTAAATGAGCCAAGAAACTAAAATATGTATTTACCTGCCTTGTACTATCATGTTTCCTCTGGTCATTTTCCTCTTGTTTTATGTCAATTTGGTGGTAAGACTTTTCACGAAAAATCCCATCTGTCACCACCATGATAAAGAGGAGTGATCAGAAGGTTTAAATGGGGATTCCCACATCTGAGAGCTGATGTGGGCAATGAGCAATTTAAGCAGAGAAGTAGCTCTCCTCCTGCTCACAGAAGCAAATTGCCTCTCAGAAATTTTTGCAAAACCAGGGTGCAAACTGAGATTAGCAAGTGTTTAGGAGACCACTTCTGCCGAATGCAGCTGCAGGGTGCTCCGTTGAAAGGACAGGACCAAAGCCCAACACATGCACCACAGGGCCACCCTGCTCTGTTTTCTCAGAGCGCAGCTCTCTCTCAGCTGCCATAGCACAGCTCCTGGAAGTGGGTGTGGGCGGGCACACCTCAAACCACACTGGCGTGTGAGGCCAAGGTTGTCTATACCTCCGTGCCTGGGCGGCTTATCTGGATGCATCGTTTTAGTTGAAAGGGGGATAACACTTTGCTATGCTGTTGGGTATATATTTTCTTTTTCCTAGACAGCCTCAATCTTTAAATATCTTGAACCCATTACATTCTTCATCTGATTGCTTTTGACGTTGCTTTCTGATGCCATTTCCTCTGATGGGAACTGATAGAGCACTTCTGATAATGCTGCTATTTTGAGAAGGAATTAAACCAACTCAGTGTAGATGGGCCTACTGTTGGTTCAATGGGCTAGCCACTGAGCAGACTGTGGCTTTTCCAAAATAGGCCTCACTTCTGCTTATGAGCGTTAACATGACAGAGAATCTTTGGATCACCATCCCTACTTTATACTGATGCGGTGGGCTACATCCTCATTACCACACAATCTTTTCTTTCAACAGATATTCTCTGAGCGTCTACAATCACCATGCAATGTGCTAAATGTTGGAGATATAAAATTTGGAAAAAGACTATTGATTTTATAATCTACCAGAAACCAAAGGTGGAAATAACCACAGAGAATTGAAAGCTCAATTAAATAAGTGAATCTAGCACATAGGCATATGTGAGATTTTGTGCTTAAACTTCTTGGGAAGGAGGCACCACTGAGAAACTGGTATTTAAGGAAAGATTTAAAAATGAGTAAATGGAGGTGTCAGGAAAGGGCTTTCTAGGCAAGGGAACAGCATGAAAAAGTGAAGGGGAATCAAAGAATATGATATCTAAATTTTACTTTTATGGCTGTTAAACAATTTGAGTTTACTGTTTTTAAAATATCATATAATTATTATTATTGTTGTTATTATTTTATAATTTGAGGTATCAGCCTCTGATAGAAGTACTTTCTACTCATTTTTTCCTTCCTTTTCTATTCATTGCTTAACTTTATGTATTTTTATATGATGCTAGTCAACATCTAAACATTCCTCACTATTTTATCTTTTTGATGGACTGCATATTTTATGAAGACAAATTTGTTGTCCTCATCTTTGTCTGGCTAGTGTTATTGGTTTAAATTCCACATTGTCTCATTTTGTAAATTACTTAATAAGGCAGTTGAATCTATAAATACAAATAAAGTAGTTGAGCCTTCTACATGGATCTCAAGAAGAAGAAAGATCAGTGATCAAGTCAATCTCTAAAAATATGGCTTTAGTGATAGAGATTAGTGAAGACTTGAGTGTGGCAAATAAGAACTAGGGAAAGTGGATAAATGTGTAAAGTTCACACACATGCATTATCCAAAAACAAATTCGCCTCTCTCCCTCTTCAAGAGTTAGAAAATATGAGGTGTTATGGAGTTGAGCTTTAGTCCTGCACAAAGCATTAACACTTCCTGGAAGCCCAGTAAGCTGCACGCTTTCCCAAGCGAAAGAGTGAAACCATTCTACTGCAGGAACACAGGTGGGAAAATGGGAAGAAAGATAGTTGGCCACACTTTCCCTTTGCTTCCCTTTGTTCTTTGCCTCTGTATCATTTTGGTTAAACCTTGAGGATGGGTTGGAAAGAACTAAAATAAGCATTGTAGTATTGAACTAGAACTAGGCCAGAAATCATTCCTTATTTTTTACTCCTGTTCAAAAGCCCTCCAAGGCCTGGTGTAGTGGGGCACACCTGTAACCCCACTGACGTGGGAGAATCACAAATTCAAAGCCAGCCTTAGCAACTTAGTGAGACCCTAAGCAACGTCTCAAAACAAAATATAAAAGGACTGGGGATGTCACTCAGTGGCTAAGTGCCCCTGGATTCAATCCCCAGTACTAAAAAAATAAAAATAAAAATAAATAAATAAATAAAAAGTCTTGCTGGGAGGGCAGTGAGAAGCCATAAGAATGAGTCAGAGAAGAGAGGGCAGGACAGAAAAAAGTCCAGTCAGAGGGACCCAGTAAAAGTGACTGACGACTCCACAGAAGGGTACACAGAATGAAGCAACATTAAACATCTGCAGATATTTTGTATGTGAGAGGGATTTGGAATGGTGTGTCCGGATAGAAGAAGGGCAAACTATATTTTCCCAAGATGGATGTAATAAGATTTGCCCTCCCACATGTTCTTCCACAATCTGACTTTGCCATTGCTGTCAGAGCCTCTCCATTTGAATCTGGCCTGACCTCAATGACTTACTTGAATAATAGAAAGTGATAGTATGCATTTTCAAGGTTAGGTCAGAAGAATCCTTGTAACTTCCATCTGGGTCTCTTAGAATATATGCTCTTGAAAAATTCTTTTTGTAAATCTAGCCACCATGTTGACCAAAGTTAAAGTTAATGGAAAATGGCATGCAGAACTTCATCCCAGTTCCCAGCCAAATCCCAGAAATAAGAATGATCTCTCTTGAAACATCAGACCAATTGAGCTTTCAGATGCCACCATTTGACTTCAACTGTATGAGCAGCCCCAAGGGAGAAGCTTCTAACTGAGCCCACCCCACAAACTGAACCGTAAGAGGTAATAGTAAGTGTAATTAGTATTCTGACATAACGAAATTTAATACCGAGTTTGTGTCTCCACAGATGAGGAAATTGTCACAAACTTAATCTACTTTTCCTCTTCCTTTCTGATACCACAGTTGCCAAAAATAAAAGTGCTTTTTTCTTTTCCCACCCTTTCTTTTCATACTTTTGCTTCCTAGAAACTTGATTTCTGAAATTCAGAGATTGTTTTCAGTTTCTGTTGTTTCTATTCAACTTTAAATTCTTGCTCAATTTCTCGGTTTTTAGGAATTCATTGAAGAAAAATATCTGTTTTAAAAAACTCTTGCATCATATAGATTTGAAAAACTCAATAACTATTAACTTACTTACTTTTCAAGAATAAAGAGAAACAGTTTAAATGGAATCAAAGTAATCCTACTCTTAAATTTTATATCATAAATATCAAGAAGAGAAAATGTAAATTCTTTTATACATGTAAGCAAGTATTGAATCTTAGCATGATTTTTTTTACAGAGAGCTAGACAAGAGAGGAAATTAAAATTTTTAATTTCAAAGAGAGGATATTAAAATTTTTCATTCAGCAAATATTCATAAAGGGTATTTTCTGTTTTGTATTAGATTTCTGGTCAATCCACAATCAATCATGGATTAGTAAGGATTCAGTTCACTCACATAATTTTTGGTAATCTATTGTAATGGATAAGACATATGTCCAGACTGATGAGAAAGAATGCTCTCCTAGCAAATATACTGATAAATTAAAGCTTATTCTCATTTCTATAAACACTCATGCAAACAAAATGTTCAGAATCATTTAGGGAATTACATGATGGATAAGTAGGATATTTATACAACAAACAGAAAAATTGGAAAAGTCAGCTGATCTAGGGACTATGAGTCAGTTTGTGTACTAATGAGGAAGTTCAGGGAACACTTGGTAATTTCTACCTCCCAGGAAATATTCTGAGTAAAAATTATCTAAATCAAAGTACTTACTGCTCTCTATTCAAGTTCTCATGTCAACTATTTTTGCTAGAATAATAGCAAATATAAAATGTAATCATCTATAAACTATATATTACATCTGTATACCATGAACTAACAGCATTAGTAAACTTAATTTAATCAAGTGTGCTGTAGTAGTTGCCTCGCTGTTATTATTGACTTGAAAATCCTTTCCTTATTTTTACGGCAACAAGCAAAAGTTGCGCAGTTTTGAAATGCTTTTTGAAGAAATGTTGATTAGTATTTTTGGAACAATAGTAGAAAGCACGTGACTTTTGCAGCTGTGAGTTTGGCTAAATCACAGAGACCTATGAGAGTAAGTTTCTTTATTTGAAAAATGGGAACGAGGCCATGTTTACTATGACAAGATTAATCGAAGTACATAGCATGATGCAAAACTGTACCTGGAACTCTTCTCATCCAGCTGGGTTAGGTGTCTCTCTCTACACTCTTCCTTGGCACCCATAACCTGCAGCTTGCCATCTACTATTCTAATTGTCTGGTCACATGTTCCTAAAAATTTGTATGTTCTTCGAGAAAAGGAACTGTGCCTTATTTGCCATTGTATCTCCAGTTACTAGACGCATCACATGGGCCAAAGTAGGCTTTCAACAAATATTTGGGAGCAAGAATTACATGTTCAATTTGGTTAAAATACATCCTGGAAAGTAATGTGACTTACTGAAATACAACTTTGTGATATACAAATACCACAAGAAGCAATAAAACTTTCATTTTATAGTGAGGGGTAGAAGGTTGTTTTTGTGTGTGTATGCATGTGTGTTTGTTTGTTTGTTTATTTCTGGGTTTTAAAAGGCTAACTTGACCAAGATCTTCTAGAACAAGTTAAATTGTAGTGCAAATCTTCTGGCAAATATGTGTTGAGAAAGTTCCAGCTAATCTTACAAAAACTCTATTTGAATATAGTTTTAAATAAAGAAGTTCAAACAAAAGCCTGAAGGTGCTTTCTCCACCCCCACCCCTTTTAGGTATTTGTCTAAGTAATAGGCTCAAAGAGAGAAGAACAGTGAGAGAGACAGAGAGAATCAATTTTTATTGAGTTTTTCACATGGCTTTCGTTGCTCTAACACTTAGTTGTGTACGTGGGTGCTGGGGTTTGAACCCATGTACTTGCACATGCTGGGTAAGCATTGCAACCACCAAGCCACCTCTCCAGCCCCCAAAAAATATTTTTCTAGAGGAGGAGACATTTTGAACTCTATATTCAGATGCCTTGTTAATATTGATTCATTTTAAGCCACCAGGAAAAAACTTAACCCACAGCTGAAAGGATATGAGATCATTTGGAACTATCTGGAATCTTCTTCAATTTCTGAGGACATTGCTTTATAGTTAGATGAGAGGCTGCCCCCCTTACCATCTCTTTGTCAGCACTTATAATTCTTTCTGGTTGAAATTTATAGGATGCCACTTATTCAGCACAAATAATTCATTATTTTATATTCTAAGAATTGAAATAGCAGTGAAAGGGTGCTTATGTCAGCAAATAAAACATTATTCTAGTTTATTTTCTCATCCCACAAGGTACTATTCTCCTTTTGACATCCAAATTGTCTGCTATTTTTGCTGTCCTGCTGTATTCAAACAAATCTTTGTATATTTTTATTGAAGTGTCTCATTAA
Organism: Aplodontia rufa; assembly: GCA_004027875.1. NCBI lineage: Eukaryota > Metazoa > Chordata > Mammalia > Rodentia > Aplodontiidae > Aplodontia > Aplodontia rufa. Next base: position 37,591 of record PVKS010009252.1, read on the forward strand.
ACTTTTATCACAATACACTCTGAGAAAAAAAAAATTTCATTCCAGTATACACTTTCAGTTGCTTGCCTGGATGTCCCACTTGATAGACAGCAACTATTAATTTTTAATAGAAGTAGATTTCCTTCAGCTTTCCCACCCAACAATGTCGTTATGGGATGAATTACGTCCTCCTCAAAATCAAGATGTTTAAGCCCTTATTCTCAGATCCTGGGAATATGACTGATTCTGGAGATAGAGACTGTAAAATTAAGGTGATTAAGGTAGAAATGGGGCCATTAGGGTGGACCCTATCCCAAAAAGATGGGTGACTTATAAGAAGATGAGGTTAGGACACAGGCATCACACAAGGAAGACTGGATGAAGACAGAGGAAGATTAAAGCCATCTATAAGCCTAGGAGAAAGATCTTGAATAACATCAGCCCTGCTGTACTTGCTCTCTCTTCTAATTTTCTGCTGTTTAAGCTGCCCTATCTGTGGCACTCTGCCATGGCAGCCTAAGGAAACTAACACAACTGGGTAGAATAAAGGTGTCAATAAATCAAAACAGATGTCATTTCTGACCCAGAGTCAAGACCTAGAACAAAACTCAACATGTAAGCCCAAATTCAAAGTGCAAATTCAAATCCTAGGAGCAGTCAGAAAAGGATAGTACATGACTTCATCAATATTATCCCTTCTCCCATTCTACTGTCATTTCCCTGTTCCAATGAGAAATCTTAAAGCATAAGAAAACTTGTCAGAGAGAAGTACAGGAGCAGACAAGTAAATGAGGAAAGTCTGGTTTTAATGAGGGGCTCCTGATACATCAGACACAAAGCTACTTTTTTAAAATAGGACAAGAGTAGCATCGGAAAAGCTAAAGTGCAACCAGCTTAATGTTTATTTCCAGCACTGAAGAAGGAAGTTTGCTTTTCAAAACCTAAAATAAGCAATATGCAAGCATAGAGGGAAGAACTGGGAGTTAAATGTGACTAGACTGATTGATTAACTGCCTCAGTCCTAGAGGCATATTCTACAATGAGATAACATTTTGAGGCTTCATGTTTTGAACCAAATAACCACCTGGACAAAGCAAAAGAATTTGTTTCTTCATCCTCAAATAAACGAATATAACCCCAACTGCCTTTCAACCAATAACTGGCTTACTGAAATTTGACTTGGAAAAGGATGATAATGTAACAAAAGAAATTATTAATAGATATAATAATAATTTAACATTTACTAAATGCTACACACAAGCTACCATAATAATTTTGCACAAATTAATTCTTATTACAGTTCTTTAACTATTTATTACTTGCCCAGACTAAGCATAGAGGGGATACCAAGACAGACCCATTCCTGGGAGATGGGCCTCATTTGTGGGCCAGCTTTGGTTCCAAGACCCCTCGATGCCCACACTGCATGCAGGGGTACTGCCACGCTCTCTTCCTTCACTCTGGGTCAGACTTGCATCACAATGTCACAGCTCACCCGAGTTTCCCTGTCTGTTGCTCTATTTCCTTTCCTTAATTTTGGCCCCTAATAAAATCCTTGTGTCTTTAATCCCATGTGGGCAGATACAGCTCAGAAGAACCAAAATACCAAAAGTTATTCCTCTCTTTTTCAAATGTGTAAAGATGCTGGTATAATAAACACAAACATATTAACAGTACCACCAAATGCCTAAGCAGTATTTTATGTGTTTATATTTATATCTCAAGTGTCTGCACTTTTTACAACTGTCCTGCTATCACCCTCCTCCAAGATTCCAGCATCTTTCATCAACATTATTGATCACACCTAGCCTCAGTCAGAATATGTTCTTGCTTCTTTCAAATCCATTCTCCACATGGTAGCTCAGCTTTCAAAAGGCAAATCTTCAACACACAAAATACTCTCTGGCTATTTAAGTGAATGAATATGATCTGATGGAGTAGAATCCTGAGACAATCTTAACCCGTCTCCCATGGACCTTGGAATCTGCATTTTTGGACTTACTTTTTCTCTATTCCTGGATGAAATCTCAGGCAGGTCCTACAGTTTTTTGAATGTTCTAGAAATAATCTAATAGGCCCATTAACTTGGCCTGTAAAAATTCTGTTATTTTTTCTGGTAGTTTCCTGACCAACAGATCTGTATTTAAGTGAGATTATGTTTCTCTCCCACCTGAACTTGACTGTTTTTGGCTGGAAATAGAACACCAGGCTGCTCTACCCACTTTTATTTTATTTATTTATTTATTTGGCAAGAGAGAGGGGCAGTGAGAGAGAAAGAGAGGATCAGTTTCGTTAAAGTTTTCATGTGGTTTTTGTTGCTCTGACACTTCATTGTGTCTGTGGTGCTGAGGTTTGAACTCATGTCCTTGCGCATGCCTGGCAAGTGCCATCATGGCTAAGCCACCACTCCATCCCCTGCTCTCCTCATCTTGCCAATGTCACTTCACTGCTGCTTTTTCAACTTAATCCTTAACAAATAAAAGTATGTAGTTATTCCTCTGAATTATTGTATAATATTTAATGCTTTTCTTTCCCACTATACTGTAATCACCACATGGGCAGAGACTGTCTTTTTGTTAGTAAGCCAATACCTGACCCTTTAACAATCACTCAATAAATATTTGTTTTTATAAATGAATATGAAAAAAATAATGAGCACTGAGAAGTATGAAAACTATCATGGAAGTATGAAGGATTATAGGAAAAGGTACTCTTTTAAAAAATTATTTGGAATACCTGTTTTCATTTCTTATTGTGACACTAAGTCCAAGCATGGGCCTTAAAATGCTATTTCTTCCCCAAAAGCAGAGATTTGGAGGAAGGATTTGTGAAGGAAACAAAACAAAGCAGGGGTAGGGACGGTATCAGAAATGTCCAATGGAAGCCTGAGGATGTAGCTCAGTGGTAGAATGCTTGCCTAGAATGTGCAAGATCTTGGTTTCCAACCCCAGTACCATTAAAAAAATTTTCAGACGATTTCCCTGTTTCTTAGGAAGCTGCTCATGACTTCGGTAATGAACCATCTCTCAGGAAGAAAACAGAGGGAAGGAATATATGTGTCCCTTTTACTCTTAGTAGGAATATGGAAAAGAAAATGTAAATTAAGTACCAAGAAATGCAAATCTGGAATAAGCATTTTCCTCTGGTGTGAGATAAATGATTAAAGAGAAAGTTCCAGACAATACAGTCTTCCTTGGCCTGGATTGAGCAACTACAAGCGGAGATAGAAGTTTGGCTTTTAAGTGGGAAATTCCCTATGGTTAAAAGTAGACAACTAAATTAACTTTTATCAAAATATTGTGCAGGGCAGATCACTAGCCAAAGTTTGAAACTTTTGTACTATTAGACCATCTTCCTTTGTTGTCAGGCTTGCTTTTACATTTCCTTGTTATGGGGACTGCTCAACCCCTGATTGCTTGGATCTGATTCTGGTCCAGTTGCCATGCTTGGAATTTTACCTTAATAAATATGTCTCTCCAAAAACAAGGGTTACAGCCATTGTCCAGTTTTTTAGCTCTTGAACCACATATTGCCCAGAACTCCAATCCTAGCACTACACTTCCAGACCAGATCCACAAACAGCAATTGGTCAGCGTTCTAAGCCAACAAAGAGTGATGACTACCCCAAATATGTTGGACCCTTGCCAGATTTGTGTTAGCAGAATCTATTATTTTTTTCTGGCAGAAGAAGGAAGTGAATGAAAACTCAGAGGATCAACAAAAATTGGTGGCTGTCAGGACTAAGGAAAGCTCAGTCACCAAGAAATCTTGTGCCAAAATTGATAACAACAGAGATGCTGAAGTCACATCCCAGATGTATTGGTTGGCATTGGTCAATATCAATACGACTGAGTGGTTTAAATTATTCCTTAATTCTGTGTTAGAAATTCTTCACTCTAGCAGCAGGGAGAGAAAAAGGTCCTCGGAGCAAAGCTGACATCTAGAGTCTAATCTATGGACACAATATCCAGATTTGTGTATGTGACAATAGATCATTGCCTATTTGATAACACAGTATTGAAGTCTTATGCCCAGATCATGGCTTTTGGCCAGAGCTCAGCACGGAAGACAAAGTATTAATAATAGAGACAGATTGTAGAGGAATATGTCAGCAAGCGTAATACCCATGAGGAGTACAGTTTGAAGAGATGAACTGTGAAAAATTGAATACTGAAACTAGCAGTTGTCAGAATTCTTTTCCCCAGACTTGACATGCTTCTGTTTAGTTTCTTAATAAATATCAATTACCCAGTAGGAGAGAAGAAAGTCAACATCTATCACCAGACATCTGGTTTTGAAAGCAGCTTTATTGAGGAGAACACAACCTGTAAAACTGAATCACTGCATCTTCCATTCTCCAGCAGTCTGTGTCCAGAAAAATGAATCACTTTGATACTTCATTTTAATTTTTATTGTATTACATAAAACATTTTTTTGCTTCATGACGTACATAGCTTGGCTCTTTTATGGCCACTATCCCACTGAAATGAGAAATGTACCTAAAATTAGCCACACCCAACAGCTGAACTTAATAGACAAGTGGTACCACAATTAACCTTGTATGACTACTGTCAAGAACATAGCCATGGCCTTTATTAGACACTTTCTAGCATTCTAAGAAGGAACAGCATGGGACAAATCCATTCACTCAGCCACTCTGAGGCATCTTGTTGGCCATTGGAAGGCAGTCTTCTTTAAGAGACTTGAACCTGACGGAAGTCTTGGTGAGTAAATTTTCTTTCTGCTTTTACAGCAGATTGAAAGCATCCACTCATCAAGTTTTACAGGCCGATTTCCCCTGCCACTCCCTGTTTGATGGTGCAGAGCTCTTCAGTCTTAATCAGGTTTTACACAACCCTTGAGCAGATCCCAGTATCGTTTCTGAGGAACATTTTACTCTGGCTCCAAGAGAAACCATGACTAATTTCTGTTCAAGAAAGAGTCAACCTCTGATTCCAATGAGAATACAACTCTGGATTCTCAAATTTATATCTAATATCCATTTGATTAGTCATGAAGTATCTAAAATATATGAATTAACAAGATTCATTTTTGTTGAATACCAAAAATGGTCAACATTTATATGTCTCATCAGAGAGCTCCTCATCTCTAGCCAAAATTATAGCTTAGAAACTTGCTTGTTTCTGGGTCTCCTATTTTTTCCAGATATACCATGAGATTAAAAAAAAATCAAATCTAACATACATTCAACTGTAATTTATAAACTATAAATATATAATAATATTCTGTTCACTATAAAATAAATACAAAAATAGAAAATGTTAGATAGTGAGAAGATAAATAAAAATGAAAAGTCTAATGTTTACTTCTTATAACCTCAGGGATTGTCTTACACACTTTTGGAGTTCTGTATTCCACACTAAAGGCTTTTGTTTCTATGTACACAATAGTCATTAAGAAACAGTGCTATGTGTTACAGCTTAACCTATGATGGATGACCCTGTCAACTCAATTCCCATCTTCTCTGCCTTTATCTTTCCCAGTTGTGTAGTTTCAGATTTATGGTCCCCCTTTCACAGCCACACTCCTATGCTAACAACCTTTCAAACTCCATTTATATAAAATAAAACACAAAATTATTAGTGGTTACTTGAATGGGGAGAGGAGATAAAGATTTAAAATATACCTGCACATTTAGGTCATTGAGGAAGGAGTGTACTTTTAGAAAGAAGGTAGCTCTATGGGACAGAACATTGTTTTTTGAAAAAAGTCTCCACTTAGTTTATCTACAAATTATGGTGGAACAAAAATATTTCTTCCACTCTTTCCACTCTTTATGAGCAACTTTTTCTAGGATTGCTGAGATGAAAGTTCTATGAGTGGAATGGCTAATCCCAGGCCAGGTCCTTATACCACTAGCAGAGACTGTTGGCAACATGCAGGGTACTTTAATTTTAGAGAATTTAAAAGTAAGTGTAAGGGGCTGGAGCTGTGGCTCAGCAGTTACAGTGCTTACCTTGCATGCCTGAGGACATGGGTTCAAACCCCAGCACCACGTGCACAGCAAAGTGTTGGAGAAATAAAGACCAGATGAATAAATAAAATTGATTCTCTCTTTCTCGCACTCTCCCTCTACCTTTGAAAAAAAAGTAAGGGTAAGATTCCATAAAATGTAATCCATATTTTATTATCATGCATGGTAATTCTAAATGGTATCAATATGAAAATAGTCCTTTCCCTCAAACATTGTTAATCTGAGTTTTAAAGCATTGTTGTGGTTACTGTTAAGTTTTAGTCATATATATTTAAGCTTCATTTTAGCATAACTTTATTATTTACCTTTTAATATACATTGTATTCTACATGTAAGTTAACTCAGAGAACTTTTGGCTAGACAGTTTCCTGTACATACTCAGTCTCAGCTACATACCGTCATGTGTAAAATAAGTTAGTATTAACTCAAAATCTTTCCAGTTTGATTCTCACTTATGTGTTTCTAATCGCTATACTACTATGTACTCCTTTATTTAAACAGTAGACTCTAAATACTGATAGTCCAGTGATTGCAAAGGCAAATTAACAGAAATTGAATTACATTCATTTGACCACTCTATATGTGAATTTAATGTGTTTAAAATTGAAACAGTTCAAACTAGAAGGTATGATTTTTTATTTGGTAAGTATAAATTTTAGTTCACATGTAAAATATTGTCATGAATTCCAACCATATTATTAAGATTGATTGTTTTCTCCCTGTCCATTTTTTGTCTTAAAACCAGAGGTTGAATGAACAGTAATGATCTTAAATAATCATTGTAAGATGTATGTCTTTTCTGTCAAACTTGAAAGATCGTGATATATAGTCTACTACCTCCATTATCCCCCTCCCTTTCTGAAGACTGTAACTCCCCCACTTGTATATGCCCACTTGCGTCGGCCCACCTCCTTCCTAGGACCCCTTCCGGTACCGGCCATCTTCTTCCGGGAAACATGGAATCACTACTACCCTTGCCACGTGTGCGGCGACCCCCACCCCCATTATCTCCCAGTCACCACCTACTCCCTCTTGCACCTGCCTCCACCTAATCACAGCCAATCGCGCAGACTGTGCACCTGAGCTCCTCCAATTAGGGCAAAGGGCAGTATTGCGTCAGGTCGGCATTAAGGACCCCTCACTCCCTAGCGAGGTGCGCATTTTTCTTTCGCCCTTTGGCCGAAGTAAAATTTCTGCCTTGCTCACCCACACCCGACCACGTGTTTGATTTCATTTATAACAATCATTATCAAATTTTCACTGTAAATAAATAAAAAAATGACTCCTTATGTGTCAAATGTGCTGGACATGTCACTGACTACAAACGTTTCCCAGAGGTGATGGGCACCATCCCTGTCATTCAGGTTTCTTTTTCTTTATTCTTTTTCTTTTCTTCTCTTTTCTTTTTTTGAGAGTGAGAGAGAATGAAGGAGTGAATTGATTTTTTATTTTTTCATCTGTTTTTTTTTCCTCTGCATATTTGTGTATGTGGTGCTGGAGATGAAAATCGGGTCCTCTTGCATTACAGGCAAGCGTTCTACAACTGAGTCAAGTCTCCAGCCCCAGGCTCATTTTAACCCATTTAAATCTCCTATGATCTTGTTCTCTTTTCCTTGCCATTCCCAATAAACTGAATGGTCAGTGTAATTCATCCATGTATCTAAATCTATGTTCTTCTAGTCATCCACTTTCTAGACTGTCACTTTCTTTACCTGATTCATAAATAACTAAATAGAGGGTTCTGTTTTCCTGTTAAAAGTATCTCTTAATAGATTCAGCTGGGCACTGATTCCTCTTAAACTTATATCCCTGACTGTCACTGAACAGCAGACTTGTATATCCAACTCTTTATGCTACAACTGCACCTGGATGTCTAAGAGGCAGATTAAATTGACGATGATCAAATATGATTTAAATTTCTCACCATCTTTGCTCTTCCTGCTGAGAATGCCTTTTCAGCAAATAGCTCACTCTTCAATATGCTGCTCAGAACAAACACCCTGGATCTCTCATTTCTTTCTCCTAAACTCACATCCAGTAAACTGCTTGAGGCTTAACTTTCGGTATATAACCCAAATCCATCCAGCCCTCACTCCTTCCCCAACTTCCACCTGAGACCTAGAACTCTGTAAATTCCTGCTGCTTTCTAGTTTCCTTGCTTACCTATTCTCCGTCCACAGACTCTTCCACAGTGATCATAGTAATTTTTTTCTTTTTGAGATAGACACACACACACACACGAGAATCAATTTTATTTATTTTATCAACATTTATGTTGTGCTGGGGATTGAACTTAGGTCCTCATACATACCAGCCAAGTGCTATACCACTTAACCACTGCTCCAGTCCCTATAGTAAGCTTTTAAAATATAAACAATCTGGCATCAATCCCTTGAACAAAACACTTCAATAATTTTCTGTCGAATTCACAAAACCCAAAGCCCTGATGCTGACGCACAAGCTCTGTATAATCAGGTACAGGCTTTATTTGGCCTCTTTTCTGTCTCTTACTCTCTTCACTCCATGCAGACCATGCTAACATTGTTGCTGTTCCTTAAACACACCAACCATTCCCTGCCTTTATACCTGACTTCCCCTCAGCCTGGAACGCCTGCCCCAGATTTCCCCCTGCCTTTGCCCATCACTTCTTCAGGTCATCGTACCTCTTTTGAGACACCTTCCCTGAACACACTACACTGTGGAACAGCACAGCACAGCACACCAGCCAACCTATTGCCTTGCTTTGGTACACTTTTCCTCAGGGCATTTTTCAGTATATGACATATTTGTTACCTACTTTTTATTGTGTATATTTATCTCCTACATTAGAATGTAGTCTCAAGAGGACAAGAATCTTGACTCCATTGCCCACTGCTGAGTCACCAGAGCTAGAATTTGTACAAAGAAGCTCTACAGATATTAATTGAATTAACAAATGGATTAATTTATTCCACTTTTACACTAGATTCCAGTTTCTGCTTTCTTGTTCTCTGTTGTTCCTTCCCTTCCTCAACTCCTACCCGGTCATGCATGAAGTATCCTTCCCTTTTTGGTTAGCACCTCTGGGCCTCATTCTCAAGTTTCCCCAAAAGAAATTTGTAGGGAAAAAAAAAAGTTGTTCACAAGTGGGTATCTATAGGAAAAGATCCAGAAAGGCTGGTCACAGAAGGAGAGTAGGTTCTTACAACTCTGCCTGCCTTCAGTAAGGGTCACCCAAAAGCTATTCTTTCTCTTCATTTTATTTAACTTTTTTTTAAAAGAGAGAGCGGCAGTGAGAGAGACAGAGAAAGAGAGAAACAACTTTATTTAGTTTTTCACATGGCTTTAGTTGCTCCAACACTTAGTTGTGTACATGGTGCTGGGGTTGAACCCGGGTCCTTGTGCTTGTCAGGCAAGCGCCCAAACTGCTCCAGCCCCTTATTTATCTTTAAACCTCATTTCTTCATGGTGCTTAAGTGCTCATCCTGGATGACGAATGAGAGTATTTTTGCCTTTATATGTTCATACATGACTCCTTGATCTCTTTCACTATTCCAAAATGTAAAAAAATTTGAAAACCAAGAATGTTGTCTGTACTTGAGGCCAACTCATTTGGCAGGAAAATTTATGTGGCTATATATGACCATTATTTATTGCATGTTAATATTCACCCATTTTGCAGCAGATAAATTGATATGTTTGATTACAGAGTGATGCCCTAGACTTCCTTGCTGGTATAACATAAAACACAGAATTTTCACTGTATAGATTTCCAAAATCTGAAATCTTTTGAGTTTTGAAAGATGTCTGGGCTCAGAGCCCTTAGATGATGGGGGAGGAGTCCTACTTGCTTTCCCATCCACATGTGGTGGAAAGGGAGGTCATATGACCCAGAACTAAACAATGAAATGTAAGAGGAAATCTTTTGAGCTTCTAGAAAAAAGAATCCCATTTCCAAAATGAAAAGGCCAAGCCTCAAAAAGAATGGTTTTACCTCAATTCTTCCTTCCTGCTCAGGGTCTGGGCTGAGGATGTGCTACTTGCCACCTGTGACTTTAAGGAGCCAAGATCAAAAGGTGAATTGAGCATTTGGGAACAAAAAGAGAGAAAGAAGAGGATAATAATGACTCTATTGAACCCCCCAAAGGAGCCTGGAATGAGGCCCTGTGCTTCTACTTAAGTAAATAGAATCTCCTTTATTTCCTTAGCCAAAGTTATTCAGGCTTTCTGTTAATTTCCCAGATGGGACTACAGAGGGACAATATATGACCATGTGTCTGAACAGGTGTCAAGTAGGATCCTCACTTAGCAGAACACAAAGTAACCACATCCTGGTGAAGGATCAAACAAGATGCTTCTAATATGGGGCAGGCAAAAGAAGGCCCAGGTGCTAGCCTTATCAGTTTGCCAAGAAGAGAGAAGAGGGGAAAATAAAAAGATAGGAGCACTTCCATTGGCAGAGAATCGTCACTAAGGTAGTAGTTGCTCCTCATGAACACACTCAGGTTTATTACAATCATGTGTCATAGTTCTTTGGCAACATGCTGAGAATGTTTTTATGAGTGTGTATTTTTTTAGTAATAGTGCCAAGGTCAATACCTCAGGGTATTAAAATGTTATTGGTTGGCAAATCCTTGCAAACCTTTTCTGAACTTTTTGGTGAGTGATTCTGCGCTGCCCAAACCCTCTCTGCTTCTCCAAGGAGCTTACAGAGATCCACTGCTAACAATGCTCCTCTTCCATCCTTGCTGTCTTGAGTCTGTCCATGCTGTCTTCTTTCCTTCACACCCAGACTGGAGCACAGAGATCTCAGATTCTTTCTATTTTTTCTCTCAGCCCCAGGACACTGACTTCCTACAAGATGAAGCTTACTTCTTGCCTCCTCATCCTCACCCTCATCCTCATCTCCCTTCTCCAGCTGTCAAGGGGTTCTCAGCATTCCTTAGAATCTGTGGTAGATAAAAGGATCCAGGAATCTCTCAGAGGTATAGAGAACTACTGGGGGGTTGGGGGAAATGGGAGGTTCATCTTTGCTCATGCCTCCTGTTCCTAAACCTTAATTTTACCTCTAGCCCATCTTAAGATTCCAACCTCTAGTCAGTGCACCTGAGCCCAATATTCCTACCCATGGCTTCCTTCACTAGCCTACTCCTTATGGACTCCTGGCTAAAAGCTCAAGTTTCCCTGAGGATGATGGTGAGGAGGAGGAGGATGATATCTACAATTTATGCACACTAATTATGAATCACATATAATACAAAGCTTTACATAGAATAGTTAATTTAATTTTACAGCCACTTTATGAGCTAACTACAAGTATTACTTCCACTTTACAAATGAGGAAACTAAACCTTAAAAACTGTGAGTGTGGATACAGTGACAACTCCAAAGAAGAAGATTTGGAAAGGGATTATGAGAAAGCATGATCATGGGCAATACCTTTCTCTCCTACTAGAGTATCATCCCTCAAAAACTTTGGCAGACTGTCCTGTCCTTCTGGTGAGTAACGCCACAAAGAAGACTTGTGGGTAAGATGCCCCTGTCCTCCATCCACACTCCCTAGTACCTATAACTTTCCCAGGTTCAGGTTTATGTTCATGATTCCTGCTTCTCAGAGACATCTACCCTTCCTCATTTTCTTTAAGGATGCTACTGAGGGATCTTGGGTTTCTGTTCTTTTACTCCCTGCTTTCATGTCACCATATGCCAGTCCTTTCTCAAAACTGTCCTGTCATGGTCATGGCCTTAGTCTATTTCCTTTTCTATGCTCCTGTGTTGGTGTTGGTGATGGGGCAGCACAGAAGTGAATTTATCATTAATTTAAAGAAACTGAAACTCCCAATTTCCAAGTCCCTCACTTGCTTGGGCCTCTTCCACAACCCTGTAAAACACTTTTTATTAATTTTTGGATTTTTTGTTCTTAAAAACAGCTGTCAACATTGACAGAGCTTGAGCCCCCACCAAATTTAGATCTATCCCTGGGTTTCATGGGGATGAAAGATGGTTACAAGTGGACCTTGCAATTTCCAAGACCCAAGGGCTCTGATGTTAGTGTCTCACATGCCATGCAGGAATGATCATCACTGGTTGTGCTTGTGGTTTTGCCTGTGGTTCATGAGAGGTAGAGGGGACAGCCACGTGCCACTGCCTGTGCCCTTTGATTGATTGGACCACTGCCCACTGCTGCCAGCTGACCTGAGAAGAAGGAGCTTGAGAACCCAGTTTTTTTGATGACTATAATGAAACTGTGATCCCAAACAGGAAACATCACTCAAACTGTCCCCTTCATTTATCAAAAACCTGTTTCATGGGCAATAAAGACTTCACTTCCCTGCATTTATGTCTTTGATGTTATTGACCTTAGTTTGGGACTCCTCTAGCCAGAAAATATTTTCAGTATCTCAGGAATTGCATTTCACTATGGTATGTGGAATTGGTGATTAGGAAAGCTATGGGAAGAATGGGGAAAATAGACTGCTATCCCATTTCTCCAACTTCCTCATTATTTGACAAGAAGTGAAAGGCATATTGCTTGGCTTAAGGCACAGAGATATGAAGTGACATGTCCTTATGAAGCTCACCAAAAACAACAGTGGGCTACAAGTCATGTGCAGGAAGATTTTCCAAAGTATAGAGAGGCAAGGGTAGCTTTAATGAAATTAGTTTCTAGATTTTCAGCAGGTATTTTTACTCTTTCTTAAATTAAAGTACCTAAGATGTGCTGTGATCAAGGTGATGTATTTCTCCACTGTTGTTCTCCCAAATAACAATAGAAAAACCATAGCCCTAATTGTCACTGAGTCTTGCATGAGGTGGAATTGCTTGGAGTGGCAGATCACCAGAATCAAACCATAGGAGAATTCTTGGGTTTCTGAGAAAGAGTTTACTGCATAAATAAAAAAAGACTCAAAACTGTCCATGACCCTTGTTTCTTGGGTAATTTGTATGAGGACATGATGTCTAGAGCTGTGTCAGCCACCTTGTATTAGGAGTTAGTTCAACTGTCTTGTGACTTTTTAGGAAAATTTGTAAGAATTGTGTAACAGAAAAAAGGAAAAGAACTTAGGGCTGTAATCATATTATCCTACCACTGAGCTGTCGGAATCATCTAAGCCATATTTCTTAATAATGAAATTATAAGCATCCTTATTTATTCATTTAACAATATTTATTAAATTCTATATACATCAGACACTGGGATTTAGTGGTGGCCAAAGTAGGCAATGATTATTACTTTCACAAAGCCTCCTTTCTATTTCTAAGTCTTCTGGCTATGAATTTTGTTGCATTTCCTGGATGGAATTAGCCCAGGGTAATGTCATGTTATCTGAACAGATGACAACCAGGGCACTTAGAGCACACTTTTTATACTTCTTCCTGCTGAAGAAATGAATGAAATGCCTGTAATGAGAGATGTCATCAAACTTGGTGATTCCTGGCAAGATTACTGCCAGGTTTGTGTGACTGCTGAGAAGAAAGAAGAGGGAAGAAGGAAAAAGTCAGGAAGACCTGCCTAAGTAGAGAAGCAGAGCAAAAATAGCTAGAACCTCTCAGGTTACACTGGAGATTGTCCTAGGCTCTTCCTGAAAGCCTGTCCTAGGCTCTTCTCCCCAAACATAAGTGAAAGTACCTTAGATCCCAGGTACTGCCAGAGTGTTTGTTGGTAGAAGTTAAGGGATGCTCTTATGACATGCCACCCGGATTTAAAAAGTCCCTGCCCTTCCAACGGCAGCAGCCCTTTGCTAAGCCTGGCTGTCGAGTCTGATATGTATTTGTCCTCTCTGACATCTCCACTTCTCAGGAGTGCTGCAAAGGAATTCAGGCCCATCTAGCATTGATGTTTTACCTTCCTTTCTCCCTACAGCAACTATTCCTACTTTCCCCATTCCCTTTCCTTCTCTCCCCTCTGGACCCAGGAATCATTTTCTGTCTCCTCTTCAATAATCCTTTGGCTCAGGACACTGTCTTCCTTCAGAGTGGAGCCTTCTCATTCTCCTTTTCTGTTGTCCACCACTAAAGAACATTGACATGCAATTTTCTTTCAGACTACTATGAACCTCGCAGTAGAAATTCCTATATACACCTTAGATACTGTCTAGTATGTTAGAATCTGTATGTCACAGGGCTCGAGCAGTGGTTCAGTGGTTATAGTGCTTGACTGCCATGTGCAAGGACCCAGGTTCGAACCCCAGCACCACAAACCATGTACACAACTAAGTGTTGGAGCAACCACAACCAGATGAAAAACTAAATAAAATTTATTGTCTCACTGTCTCTCCCTCCTTCCCTCCCTCTATCTCTTAAAAAAGAAACTCTATGTCACACATTTCTTATAATGTGAATTTTTTTTAGGGCAAAATACTAGTCATCTGGGCAAAATGAGGGTTCCAGCTGGTCGTACATCCTTTTAACAGAGTTCAGTGCTAAAGTCTGACTCACTCTCAGGGGTAAACAATGTATATAGTAATACTTGCATGGGATTTGAGTGATTTTTACCTAGTAGTTTGAGACTTAGAACCCTCTGTTGATGTTAAAAGAGAGCCCCTTGAATTATTTTAATCTGTGTCTTATTGATGTAAAACTCTCAGGAAATACCAGAAGAGTCTTGTGTCCTTGGAGAGAGCAAACCAAAGAGAAGGTGGTAGATGGCAAAGGCAAGTGGACATATTTTATGTGAGAATCTCTAGGATCAGTACTTCAGTGTAGGACCTCCACAGGGAATCATGAGCCAGGATTAGGACTTCAAATCATACATGTTTATAGCGTCCCCAAACCACTTGGAGAAATACTCATTCTTCTGCCTCTGGCATCTAGCACAAATAAACCATCACCTGCTTCAGACATGAACACGCAATGATCACTTAGCCCTGAACCCTTGCATATTTCAGGTTGACCAGTTCTTAACGAAGAGCATAAAAAAATCACTGATGTAGAAACTTATATCCTATCAACCATGATTTGGAGATAGTCTACTTCAATTCTAGAACATGAAATTGATAATAAAAGATAATATGCCTAGTTATTAGGCATGTGGGGGTAAAAGAGAGAAATAAAAAATGGGACCACTATCTAGTGCTGTCTTTCTTCTCTTCATAGGTCCAGTACAAAATATTCATGAACATAGGTTACCTTTCCTACAAATGGAAACCTAGTGATTTAGAACATGGTTCCATGATAAGGCTCCCATCATAGAAATATCATTGGAAGAACTAGAAAAATATGATTGCTTTTCAGATTCTTATTCTTTCTTTATTTCTTTATTTTTGTATTATAATTGTACATAATTATGAGATTTGTTGCCACATTTTGTTATAATTGTACATAATGATGAGATTCGCTGCCACATTTTCATAGATTCACACAATACAGCAATATAATTTTGTCAATATCCCTACCCACGCACTCCTCTACCTCCCTCCTTCCATCTTGTGATCCCTTGCCTCTCTTTCTGGGTCCTATATTTTTCCTAAAATACCCAAGGACAGTGACATAATTCTTATACCTATGAAGAAAATTGTTTATATACATGACTATAGTATATACAGTGACATACTTACAAATGCTTGCAATGTACCTCAGATTCTTATTCTAATGGGAGGGTGGTATTCTGGTTTGGATATGAGGTATCCACCAAAAGCTCCTGTGTTTATGCAGGAATATTCAGAGGTGAAATGGTTAGATTATGAGAGCTGTAACCTAATCAGTGCATTCTAGTTTGAATTGACCAAGATATGTTAACCATAGACTGGTGGGGAAAGGCTGGAGGAGGTGGGTCACTATGGGCATGACCTGGAAGGGTTCATCCTCCCTGCAACCCTTCCTCTTGCTCTCTCTGCTTCCTGGCCACCATGAGCTGAGTAGTTTTATTCCATCATGCCCTTCAGCCCTGATGCTCTGCCTTATCTTGGACTCAGAGCAATGAAGTCAACTGATCATGGTCTGAACTTCTGAAACCAGGAGCAAAAAAACAAACTTTTACCCTATTAAGTTATTTTTGGCAAGTATTTCAGTTATAACAATAAATAGCTAACTAACACAGGTGGTAACACCAATGCAAGAACCCTGGTGAGATGAAAAGTCAAATTTTATAGTGTTGTTACCTGATATCCTCCATCCTTTACTTTCTACCCCTACACTTGCTATATCATTAGAGCAAAATTTTTACTCCTCAGAACTCTTTTCTTTGAAGGCCATTTGACCTTCAGATGGAGCTAATTTATTTATTTTGAAGGTCCAAATGAAAAATAGATATGACAAATATCTCAAAAGTTCTTTATTACTGGTCTTCTCATGTAGCCCAACACAAAGTTATCTTTTATTCATGATACTGTTTAAATCAAAACATATTCACTATCACCATTCTGAACTTTTGGTAGAGAAAAAATGGCCTATATTCTATAGGAAAGAAAGAAATCCCCCAAACATAGGCTGACAACAGTTTTATCTTTACAACACACAAGCTTAAAATACCATGACCACAAGAAAACAAAGAAAAATTTTCAGAAAAGTATACTTTATTCAGTGATCTTGTTAATTTAATGTTTTCAGAATGAGGTTGAGGAGGTGGAGCATTCATAAAGGAAAGAGGAAGAAAAGTAAAGTGAAAATGTATATGTACATTTATTTTCCTTAAAATTTATTCAAATGCTGAATGCACTCTATATAAGTTTCTCATATTGCCCTTTGGATACACTGAATACCATGATCGACCCTCCCTTTACACAGCAAAATTGATTTTCAAACCAAAGAATTTGAACATATCCAGATACATTTATGGTTGTC
The DNA here is from genome assembly GCA_004027875.1 of Aplodontia rufa. Lineage (NCBI taxonomy): Eukaryota > Metazoa > Chordata > Mammalia > Rodentia > Aplodontiidae > Aplodontia > Aplodontia rufa. The sequence continues at coordinate 54,326 of PVKS010009252.1, forward strand.
ACACATAGCAGGGGAAAGATATTGCTATCTAGTGAATATTGTCCACAAATGCTGGGAAATGTCCCACAATGCATAGGAGAGACTTTACAAGGAATCAATCATCTCATACAAAATGTTGATAGCACCAAGTGTTGAGAAACTCAGTGCTAGAATATATGCTTCTGTCATGAGAGAGCTGATCCTATTTCTCACTCAAAAGAAACACTTGGAACAGGAATTGCCCAAATAAAAAATACTATCCTTCTAAAGACTTCTATTCTTAAGCTAACACATAAGTATCTCGGCTCCCTAATTCTTATAAGGGCTGCTTGTAACTTGAACTCCAAAAATTTATGTTAACACTTTTTCCTCTGAAGTTAGCAACTAGAAGTACATTTTATACACAGGCTTTAACTGACCAACAGATAAGTACCTGGAAATATTTTGAGTGAAAAATTTCCAATTCTAGAGAAATCATAAAACCGATTGTTGAGAAAGAGATTTATGTATCTCATATTTTATTAGTCTATGTGATAGCTGTGTTTGCTTCATTGTGTGCTCTCTGGATGTCAGAAGGGAGAACTTCTATACATTTGTGCAGTAGAAACATAATGGGACCATAGTGGGAACCACTGATATCTAATAAGCCATCATTGGGTGCTTCTTTTTAGCTGTCATATAAGCTATTTCTGAGATATTATGCTGTTTTAGCTAAATAAATCTCCTTTTACTTATGTGAGAGAGTTTATATTTTTCCTTCTGGAAAACCCACAGAGAGGAAATGTCAAAACACATAATTACATAGGAAGGAATATGTTAGTCCTAAGACTTGGGCCTAATCTCTTAAAGTGTGGATTGGAAATAGAAGACCCCGGAATATGAACAGAAATTCCTATAAGGCTGTAAGTACACTGAAAAGACAACAGAAAGACAGTTCTACAGTTCCACAGTGGCAGTACTTGCCTAAGCAATGAGGACTACTATGTGAGCAGTGGAATAATGTGAGAGAATCTAAGAAAACTCACTTTTTTCAAATATCCTTATCTTTTTTTTTTTAACCTCAAAGACAAACACCAGATTAATATGAAAAGTAAAGGTGACCAGAAATCCCTGATCCTTCTAATTAAATACATATATTTATTGGAAGGGTCCCTCTCTGAGCCTTTTCAAACAGTATGGTTTGTATAAGATGAGGAATAATCAAAACTAAGTTTAAAAAATTACCAAGGCAAAGTTTATAGCTTATTTACTCCTATACTTCTGATGCTCAGTCTCAGAGGTGGATAAAAGACGGAAGTGGAGGAAAAGTTGTTCCCCACTACTGAGATCTTCCATTTTCAGGGTTAGAATTTTCACATCTGAACTACTCAGGAGGAGGCATAAGCCTACAGTCTTTTATGCTGTGTGAACTCCAAATGGGAAAAATACAAATAAATGCACAACCAGATACATCATAAATAAGCTTCGAAAATCTAAATCAAAGAATAAGTCCCTGAAAGCTATTAAGGAGCAATGACATATTACAGATAAAGGAATATAATTTTGAATGACAAAGGATTCCTCATCTGAAATCATAGAGGTCACAGAAAGTGATACATTTTGCAAATGCTGAAAGAAAAGAACTGTCAACTGAAAATTTCTGTATCTAGAAAAACTATCTTCTGGAATGAAGAGAAAATAAAGGTATTTTCAGATGAAAGACCCAAAGAATGTGTTATTAGCAGACTCTCCCTAAAAGAAATTCTTCAAACATAAAGGAAACAAAAAATGAAGGAATCTTGAAATATCTGGAAGAAAATAAATGGAAAAAGCAAATATAGTTGGTAAATATAGTAGTCTCTCTCATGAATTTAATCATGTTTGATGACTAAACAAAAGTTAAAGCACCATCTGATACTTAAGATAATTATATTTTAAAGCAGAAAATAAAGTAATCTAAACAGAGGTAAGATTTCCATACTTCACTTGAAGTGGTAAAATGATATCAGAGGACTGTGATTAAATCATTCACACACACACGCACCCCACAGGGAAATAATCCTATACCTCTACAGTGACAACACTTTTTCTTGAACAATGAAATTGTAGTTATAAGACCAGTGGTAATATTTGAGGGATTCTGAGAAAATTCTTTGTTGTTCTATTTCCTGGCTCAAATCCTACAACTGGTATAATTTGGGTAGGTTCATAAACCTCTGAGTCCTCTTGTGAAAAAACTTCTAGAAGTTTCTACTTTGAGCCTTATCAACAATGTTGTGTGCATAATGGCAAAAGCAGTGCAAACTAAAGTACACAAAGGCAAATTTTATTTATGTCCATATTTACTCCATGGTCAACATGGAGTCAAGCTCTGTAGGGGAGAAGGGAAAAGGAAGAATATGCTGACTACCAAGAGTTTCCTGAGAGAGGGTGCCCTAACCAAACAGCAGATGATGGAAGGTGTGAGAAAGTGAGGTGTGTTTGGGAGAAAAGTGCTGGGGTGGAGCGGGGGCATTCAGTATTGTGAAGGCACTGGTTATGCTTTAACAAAAGTTCCTAGGTTCTTCCACTTACAAGCGGAGGGGAATCATCTGTGGGAAATGCTCTGAGTGAGGTTTAGGGTGAGTATACACAAGGCACAGAAATATTTAAAGAAGTCTATGATGTCGCTAGGCAGCACAGGAACAGATTAAAAATAGGGTCATGGAGGGAAGGGACTTATGGAAGTTAAGCTTATGCTCATGTAAGGAAAACAGAGTGAAAGTGTAAAGTAATTTAAACCAGGATACTAGAGAACCTGCAATGCTGCAGCAGAAAATGAGAAAATGCATTCTTTAAACTAATTGTTCAAACAGTTTATGCCTGATCATCATTTAATTTAAGTGTAAGGAAGATGAAACCTGGGGAAAAAGTGGTCATCTCTCAGCTTTGGGTTTCAAACTGGTATCTTTGAAACCATAGTGAGGCAATATTCTCGAAAGTGAGGATTTATTGGAAAAGACAAGAGAGTTTCTATAATCTAAACTATTAGCTTTACATAATAAAGGCAAAAAGCATAGAGATTTCCTTCATATCATAGAGCAGATAAAATGAAGGATATACTGTCAGGGAAGTGCTTATGCTCAGCAAGGAAAAGCCCTCTGTTTTAGAAGTTTAGTGAGATTCAGGGGGCGTATAACTACTTATGGAAACTACCTGCACACTCATGAAGGGACTTAGACCTCTACCAAGAGAGCCCTTGATTTTTAGAGCCAGAGGATAAAGATGATAACAATGTCAGTAGAAATCCTGTCAGTTCAGAGTAAATCTAAGGACATTCAGACTGGCACCCCATTCCCAAAATTGCTTGGGAATTGAGAAACTTGCCTGAGGTGACACAGCTGGGAAGAGTCACAGCTGGGAGGCGATTTGGTGTGATTCTAAAGCTACCTAGTCTCTAGTCAATTTGTACTCCAGTGTAGACCCCCACGTTAGCTTCCTGAGTGCTCTTTCTGACCCTTCTTTGCCCATTGCAACTCACTATGTCAGTGTTGAAGTTCTTGTCCCTGAAATCATGTCTTATCAAATACCCAACTCAAAAACTTTCAACAGTCCCCCAATTGCCTACTGAACCAATCTTATTACCCTTAGCTTTGCACTGGTGCTTCCACAACCAATTTCAATCTGCCCTTCCAACCTTTTTCCTAATCCTTCATAAAGGATCTTTACTCCAATAAAGTGTCCCTAATCCCTATAGTTCAATATACTCTGCACTTTTCTCCTCTATGCATTTGTTCAACTAATTTTCTCATCCCAAATGCCATCCAGGTACTGCTTCCCATGTCTCATACCTGACTCCTGCCCAGAGAAAGCGACCTGTCCTTGAAGACAATGACCAGACACTTCATCCTCCATTGAAGCTTTCTCTGAACCTCAGTTCACAGTGACCATGATTTTCTCTTGCCCCCAATTATCTGACTATAGCCTGTTTGTACTTTCATGTTGCTTTTAGTATAATTGGTTATTTCCTTATGGGTGAAATTATACCTTATTATTCAGATCTTGAACACTAAGGATCACCTGGCGGCAGACTATGTTTACAGGGAGGCAACTTTCTAGTGGGAACATAGATAACTTATGGATGCTGATCATGAAAGTGATTTGTTCACTTTTCATTAGAATAACAGAGAGGAGCAAGCTTGAGAATGACAAATATATTGGTACTTAGTGTGGACTTGCATGGACCCAAAGTGTGACCTGTGAAAGTTCTCCCCTGGAGGAATAGTCTTGGCCTTGTATCCATTTATAAGTAAACAAGAACCTCTACCTACCTTGTACCAGTAACCCCACAACTCTTTCCCTGTCTCTTCTTCCCTTAGTTAATGTCACACAAGGAAGGATACAGAGCAACCACATGGTAATTACATAATGGGACTTAGCCTTTTTCATTTTCATGGATAATGCAAGTAACTGACTCTGGCCATGACTAAAATATCTCTAACATGCTGCTCCTAAATAGCTATTCCCAATCAAGGGTTCCAAAAAGGTTAGAGTCTGACTGGTAATAATGAGAGACTTCATATTCATATGGACTCCCAGGGTGGAGGAGGTAATAAATCACACCTTAAAGATGAGTTGAATAAGAAATTCATGAAATTTAGCAAGAGAATAATACAGCTTTTCACCTGTGAGTTAGCCAATTTGGGGATGGTAGGTAGAATCTGACAAAATAACCTTTCTCTTTTTGTAACTCTAAACACCAGAGGCATTAGGTCACATCCTAGATAGGAAGGGATCAGATTGAAAGGATCTGGGCTCATTAACTGCATGACCATTTGTTGGGCCCTTCTGTGCCCTAACCTCAAGAAAGTGAGCTGGTTCTTCAGTAGGAGAGAATGGAATCACTTAAAGCCTCATTAGTTTGTTCTTAAAGGATACAGTTGGAGAACATCCATGTGACGAAAGAGAAGTCTATAATCAGCAGAACAGGAACCTCTCAGCCTCTCTTGATGCTTTTCACCAACCACAATAGGGGATGAGGAATACCAAAGGACCTCCATGAGTGTTATAAGTGTCTTGACTTCAGTTGCAACCAAGTGATCCTGATAGTAATAAATGAGACCATTTTGGTGGAGGGTGGGTTATATCTGATTAGAATGAGCATAAACCTTTACTCAATCTAAAAAGGTGTAGGATTTGTTAGATACAATGTATACTGCACCTGAAATACCTACTGAAAGACTTCTTTATGATCTGCACCACTGTCCACCATATCCACAAGCCCTTTTGTCTCAGAGGAGGGGTGATTAAGATGAGTGATGCATAGAGTTGGGAAGATACCATCTTTCAGACACAGAAAGTCCTTCTGAAAAAGTGAGCTTGAAAGGTTGGCTGGGCTCAAACATATCAAATAGTGTTCCTGAGTTTGTAAATGTCCGTGTTAATCAGATATTGGCCTACCATCTTAAATGCCCTGACTTATCTTTAATGGTAAGACAGCCATCATGCACACTACACCTACCTAAGAGTTAGAGAACAGTTCAGGGACCCAATATTTCATATAAACAGACAGCAAAAGCTCCCTTCTACATACAAAAAAGTAGAACAAGCTAAAATTTAATGATAAAGGCCCCAGATAAAACATGCAATTCAAAGAACTTTCCTCAAAAAAGGACATACAATATATTAATATTTACATGTGAGAAATCAATAATAATAAAGCTGCAGGAAAAAATTCCAAATATTTATATAAACATGTATGCATATAAAGCATAGAATGAAATGATTGGAGGGTAGTAGGTTTGGGTGTCATCTAGTGGGATTCTCCTAAATTTAGAACTCAATTCATTTACAAACAGTCCTGGTTGAAGTACAGCCTCTGGAGACACAGGTGGGCTGACTTCTAATCCTGCTTTTGCCATTTCTTACAAAAACTTGAGATAGTTGTATAATCTTTGTATGTGTTGGCATCCTCATCTATAAAGTAGGAATAGTAATAATACATATGTCATAGGGCTATTATGGTTTGTATATGGAATGTTCCCCAAAGGCTCATGCATTGAAAATTTGCAGCAATGTTCAGAGGTGAGGCTTTTGGGAAGTGACTGGATGATGACTCTGATCTCATCAGCGGATTAATACAAAGATGGATTCCTAATTTGATGGTGTTATAGGGAGGTGGTGGAAACTTTAGGAAGTGGGGCCTACTTGTAGAAATATTCTTAAAGGGTATATCTATTTCTGGCTCCTTCCTCACTTTCTCTCTTTGCTTCATATCGTGAGGAGAGTGGCCTCTTCAACCACACTCCTGCTGCCATGATTTCTGCCTCACTTTAGACCCAAAGCAATTGCATCAGCTGACCATGAACTGTAATCTCTGGAACGAGGGGCCCAAATCCTTTTTCCTTCAAGTTGATTTCATCAGGTATTTTGTAACAGTGATATAAAGTTGACTAACATGGCTAATGAAAGAATTCAGTGAATTAAACTATGAATATATGTAAAGCATCATGTAAATGTGAGCTTTAATTGATATATAATTAAAATACACTTTAAGTACGGTTTTCTAAAGTGCCAATTCGTGGCTTAGTACCTAATAAATGCTCTATATTATTATTTATCTCTCTGGAAATGACATCTCAAAAAACATTGCTCTGTCTATGACATTAATCTTCTCTTTCTTGTCTACATGAAATCATTGCTTTTTCTACTGCAAACAGTAGTGAATCTGGCAGGATAATGCCATTATCCAGAGCAGAAACCAAATAAGAATATGGGGAGCTGTGCCAAGGATCAGTCCATTTATCATCCCCAAAGAGATAAAGGAGACATTTGTGAAGCATTAACTTATGGACCTGGAATTCTAAATTACATCATCTATAAATCTAAGCTCCTCTTGAGTGAGACCTCTACCTGAGCATGAAAGCAGAAGAATAATGGTGTTGTTTATCTGCTAAAGCCCCATGTATGGCAGAGATCCCAGAATTAACACTGATAATCAAGACGGCTGAAGAAGCACTGACCACTCTAAATCAATTCTAGGTATTCTATCTGCTAACAATCTCTGTATAATAATTCAGATAGGAAATGAGAGTGACATTGACAGGAAATTCTCTGGTCATAGTTTGTTTTACTGACTTTGGGTGGTTTTAAGGGGGTGGTACTTCTTCCCTCACCCCTGTAAAAGCAAATGTGATTAGTATGATTTTTTTAACCTCTCAAGTATGGTTTTTAGCTTTGTTTTCCTCTTAGAGGAATTTAACATACGATGGGGGTTCTATAGTGTTAGGAGGAAGAAGGAAGTAAGTTAGTTTTAATTATGTTAGGAAAAAAATGTTTTGCATTGTAGATTAAACTGTCTAGTTAGTGAATAGTTAGTGAATGAAGGGAATGAGGTAGTATTGTTTAATTACTTCTCCTCTAAGGAAAAACACTATGGATTCTAATGATGCTAAAATAAAAACAAAAAATATTACCAAATGAAACTTGAACCAAATTGAGTACACACTAAATCACCTAGTATTAAAAAAATCTTAACAAAAATTAGAAAATCAATTTCCTATAACAGTCAAGATAAATTACATACATAATAAATAATTTCTCAATGTTCTGATTAAAAAGGATACTATACAGTTAATGAGGGCACAGAAATTCTGAAATAAGACAAATTAAAATGTGCCTGATTTTTGCAATTTTTATTTATTTATTTTTAAACATAGAAGGACAGTGAAAAAGAGAGACAGAGAAAGACAGAAGCAATTTTTATTTTAGTTTTTCACATGGCCTTTGTTGCTCAGACACTTCATTGTGTACGTTGGTGCTGGAGTTTGAACCCATGTACTCGCGCATGCTAGGCAAGCGCTGTAACCGCCAGGCCACCGCTCCAGTCCCAATGATTTTTGCAATTTTTAAAAGCAAATGACTATGATATTTGTGAGAGGCTTCACTCTATAAAGGATAAGAACAGTAGCAAAGAGATTGACATAGGTTTAACTTCCTGTTAGCATTTATTGAAAGTTTGCTACTCTTGACTCCACCACATTAAGTACTATGAATGAAAGGGGCAACAGAGTAAAACTAGATTCTCTGGAAGTGTTGATAATCCAGTTGTAGAGGTATAAGCAGCCAAGGACAGTAAGTGAAAGTAGATAATCAAAAGTATGTTCAGATATAAAAGTCATCATTCAGGTTCAGATTTGAGGCAATACAGATTATAGGAGATAGTGACAGAGTGACAAGAAGACAGACAACCTGAATTTTAGGCTTGGCTCTGCCACCAATTAGATTTTGGCTTTGAAGAAGTTTCTTAAACTCCCATGGGGTTCAGTTCCCAGTCACAGAGGGATAGATGCTGGGAAGAAGCATGTGCTAGACCTAGGGAAGCAAATGTAGCCTTGCAACATGCTAGGCAAAGATTCAGGAGAAAGTAGGACTTTGTGGAGACAAAGAATAAGTAAAATCCCTCCTTTCCATAGTTCACTATTTGAGGGATAAGAAAAAATTTTAACATTAAGCACATACTAAGTGAATAATATTGTTGAATTGAGAATTATTTTGTGATTTATGCCAGTTCATTCACCATGATTTCTGTTATAGAGGTACATACAAGCATATTACAGAGTAACTATAAAATGGAAAAGTAGTTGCCTTGGCAATAGGCATTCAGCCTATTGGTAATTAAATGCAAATTGAAATAAAATTCCTATTTATTGAATTGTCAAGGACTAAAAAGGAATGGTATTATTTACCATTAATATGAATGCGTAAGAAAATAGGCCCTTTCTCCTACTACTATAGGGAGTGGAGTTGAATCTGCTTTTTCCAGAATGAAAATAAAACAACACAATTTTAAAAGGTCCTTTGAAAGACACATTCTTTTTTTTTTTTTTTAAGAGCGAGGGACAGTGAGAGAGGGAGAGAGAAAGAGAGAATCATTTTTATTAAGTTCTTCATGTGCTTTCTTTGCTCCAAGACTTCGTTGTGTTCATGCTTCTGGGGTTTAAACTCACATACTCACGCATGCCACGCAAGCACCGTAACCCTGAGCCACCACTCCAGTCCCAAAAGGCACATTCTTAAACCAGTAATTTCATTTCTAGACATCTCTTCTGAGGAAACAATTGTAAAGAGTCCCAAAATATATACGAGAGCACTTCTATAGTATTAAAATAGTGAAATCATAAACCTAAATATCCATTAATTAGTTAAAATAGATTAAAAACAGATATAACATAAATGTCATACAAACATTACAAATAAAGTTTGAACTTAAATTGTTTAAAACAACCTAGGTATCTCTTTGTGATAAAACTTTGGATGATTTTAAGCTTAGTTTCTTTGTCATCTGTTTCTGAAATTCTCGACAATGATTGATTTTCAAAGACCTGTTGTGAGAGAATGTGAGACCATTTAAATAAGTGACTACTATAATACTTCTGACATAGTTGGTGCTCATAATCAGGGTTTCATTATATTTTCATCTATGAGTTGGATTTGCAGACATGTGGCCCCAGTTCTCAACAGATGTCTGGATATTGGATTTATGTTCTCAATATTAGTGCCTCTATTAGTCTTTTAAGCCATTTTTCATAATATTTATAAAGGATATTCCATTTATTAGTGAACACTCAAATGGTCCCTAGACTTTTGTTTCAAAGGCAAGGAGAATTTGTGTGTTTCCTTCAACAATTTTTTTTCCACATGGGGTTATAGGCAGGCAAATGAGAAGAAAGGACCCCTTGCCTGGTGATCAAGAATTAATCACTTTCCATCATGTGTTTTTTCACATTTCCCTGCTCAAAATCATAACCAAAATCTCCTCCTCAGCCAATGTGAGGTTAAAAAAGAGAACATTCAGTTCTATCTATAACATGGGAGTAAAGTAGGGGAGACATGGGAGCAGGGAATGGTCAAAAGAGGGAGATCCTGGACTAGGATCGGCCTTAACTTACTTTGTCAATATACTTATATGCATGAATATGTAATAATGATTCCCTTCAACATGTAAGACTATGTCGAATCAATAAAAAAATTTTGACCAAAAAGAAAACATCTAAATGTTAGAAGAAGTATGATACTTGAAAGTTATTGACAATAACTTTAGAATTTTAATTAAGAATGCCAAGAAACTAGAGTTTTAAAGTAATATGTGCCCTAATCACACTGTTGGTGGAGCTGCAGACTGGTACAGCCCCTCTGGAAAGCAGTATGGAGAATCCTTAAAAAACTAGGGATGACCCCACCATATGATCCTGCTATTCCACTCCTGGGTATCTTTCCAGGGGATTTAGAATCAGCACATTATAGTGACACAGCAATATCTATGTTCATAGCAGCACAATTTACTATTGCTAGACTATGGAAACAACCCAGATGTCCCTCACTGGATGAATGGATCCAAAAACTGTGGTACATTTATACCATGGAATATTACACAGCAATTAGAAACAATGATATT